>ML812351.1:29735-48399 GCA_009831015.1 Picea engelmannii
TCATTGAGGCCATGTGTGAGGCTGTCTGTGAGGCCATGTGTGAGGTTGTTTGTGAGGCCATGTGCAAATGCATCCAATCTATCATCCAATTGGGCTTTGAATGATTCAAGAATTTCTTTCAAGGTTTGAGATGAAATAGCCATTTGAGCACCCTATGAACTCTTCGGTCCTGCAGCCGTCACGAAAAAACTCAAAAAATAGACCCAATAAGTTTCGACAGAAAATCACGGTTTTTTCTGGAAAAACCCTAAAAAAACTGCTGAACTTAAAACGCTCATAACTTCACTTCCCGAACTCCGTTTCGGATGACTTTTTTTTTTGAAATTGGGTGAAATTGTGAGAAAAATTCAGATCTGTAATTTATTTGGGCAAATTCGGCCTCCAAATACTACAGAAATAAAAACAAATCTCGCCGTCGTCCGCAGAAAAAACCCCAAAAAATTGCAGATTTTAAAACCTCAATATCTTGACCTTCCGGACTCCGTTTCGGACGATTTTTTTTTTTAACTTGGGTTTTTTTCTGAGAGTAACTCAGATATACAACCCTTTTCTGCAAATTTTTCACAAAAATATACTAAAAATGTCTGGAATGTCGCGGCCCTCTTTTTTTTTCTCCAAAAAAAAATCTGCAAAAATAAAAAATAGTTGCTCACAACTCTGGCCAAGGAAAGTGCTCTGATACCAATTGTTAAGTACCTATATCAGATCTACAAATATACTTCAGAAATAACCAAGAATAAACCATAAACCATTCACCATATCATGAACACAAGAAATAGAGAAAACCCTTAAGGTAGGGTAACACCATATATTAATCCTTATGGAAGGATAAAACTCCTCAAGCAATCCTTGCTTGTACAATCACAATATTCTTCACTATGTTTCATTACATTGCCTAGACTTCTTTATATAGCTCTCCCTATCTCCTAGGAACCTTCTAGAGAGCCTTCTCATATTTATTACATCCAACTACCATAGTGGGCCTTTATTAATATAGTGGACCTAGTCCATCTTACATTGAATGACCACATTCCCATATATTAAATGACTTCCACTAATAGCACATAACTACATTCCCATTGGGTACCTCCCTAGGTACCCCATATTACCTCCCTAGGTATACCACATGAAGAAGTTATGGAAGTAGAATCTGACACGTTCTTAGGTAAGTTGAAATCCTTTTGCCCGACCTTATATTTTAAACTATTTTCTTGGGAAAAAGATTTAATAGGTAATGTTGTTTCCTTGACACAAGCAACGCCTATGTTTCTTGCTAGTCAAGAGGTGGACTCTACAGTCCTTAGTGACCTTCCCTGTGTATATGAAAAGACTCTTCTAACACCTTATGTTAGTGATCCTCCTTTAGTTGACTCTACTGTTATCACTAATTTTTTCCCTCCGGTTGCACATCCTTTAGAAATTTTTTTACATGATTCTCCATACACTAATCATATTGTACAGGAACCGGTTATAGACTTTGTGAATGATTCACTTATTCCGACCCTTAGGGAAACCACAAGCCTTGTCCCATTACAAACTGACTGGGGGTCGGAACCTTTTGTAGATTCGGGTTGTGTTAAAGAGAAGGAACAGTTCTCTAAGGAAGAATGCCAGGGGAAATCACATGCCTGGTCGAGCGGATTGGGCTATGAAATATCACCCATAAAGACAAGGAGTGCACGCAAGAAGCTAGGGCATCAACCTACATCTTCTGATCGATATTTTTCTACAAATATGGACTTGGGGGCACTTAGAGGCATGAAAGCCCTGGAAAGGAAGAAATCATGATCCTCATCTCCCTAAATATTAGAGGGGTGGGAGGCCCCCTAAATTTGCCTTCCATGCACAGACTGATTACCACTACAAAACCAAATCTCATTTTCCTACAAGAAACCCTAGTTGATGAGAAAAAGGTGTTGATGTTTATGTTTTCTTTATGCCCTACATGGATGTATAGTGCAGTTAGTTCAATTGGAAAGTTGGGAGGACTCTTGGTGGCTTGGAATCCTAACGTTGTTGAGCTCCAACCTTACTTGTGTGCTGGTGGCATTTTATTGACAGGTAATCATATCCCCGACAAAAAAGGGATTTGCTTATTAAATGTCTATGGTCCATGTATAAGTCGCAAACAATTCTGGCAACTGGTGGAAGTCAAGGGTTTACTTGATCAGAGAAATCTGATACTTGTGGGAGATTTAAATTTAACCACCATCATTGAGGAAGTGTTAGGGGTGTCGGCCTTAATGGATCCATTGGAGACATTTATCAAAGATCTTTTTTCCAATCATAAATTAGTGGATGTGAGGCCTGCAAAGTTGATTCCAACTTGGCGTAATGGGATAAGTGGAGTTGTTGAGATTCAAAAGAGATTAGATAGGATTTATGCATCTGAGGAGCTTCCTATGGACTCATCTTGCTATAGATCATGGGTGGAGCTACCGTATATCTCTGATCATGCGCCAATGATTTTCCAACTGGATTATGGTATTAAGATGGTGGCTTACCCATTCAAACTTAATCCTGTTTTGCTTAAATATGAGTCATTTGTTGAGATTGTACAATAGGTTTGGAATTCTCAATAGGAGCAAGGTGTGGAAGGAGCACAATCAAGGTTGGCGAAGAAATTATATAATCTAAAAATCAGGGTAAAGAAATGGATCGTGGGCAAGAAAAAAAAAGATCAAATTACTTTAGAGAAAATTGAAGAGGAAATTGCATCTCTTCCAAAACAGAGTCTTGAGGTTCATCTTAGTGATACTCCGATTACCCGATTGAAAATTCTTGAAGCAAATAGGAACAAACTCATGCTAGCTAAGGAGGAACTCTGGCATCAAAAGAGCAGGGAAACGTGGATACAGTCAGGGGACAAGAACACAAAGTACTTTCACCAATTTGCCAATTTTAGAAGGAACAAAAAGCATTTGTAAGAGGTAAAGGATGAAAGTGATAGTATTCATACTGGACATGAGGCTATTAAGAATGAAGCAGTTAGACATTTTAGCTCCTTTTATAAAGAATCATCACAAAATATGATAGTGGATCAGATTGCATCTGTGCGTTGGTACCCAAGGTTGGTTACAGAAGAGGAATTGATACTACTAAAAAAACCGTGCACAAAGGAGGAAGTGCTTGAGTTCCTAAGGGGCTTTACCAAAGAGAAGAACCCCAACCCTGATGGATGGACAATAGAGTTCTTTCTAAATTTCTTCGAATTGGTTGCAACTAATCTATTGGAGGCAGTCGACGACTCACGACTATCTGGTGTAGTGAATAGATCCCTAAACTTGACTTTTATAGCTCTAATTCCCAAGGTCAGTTGTCCGAAAACCTTTGGTGATTTTAGGCTAATTGCATTGTGTAACCTATGTTACAAGATTATATCAAAGATAATAGCCAAACAAATTAAACTGATCTTGTCATGGACTCTTTCAGAGGAACAGTTCGGCTTTTTAAAAGGAAGACAAATCATTGATGCCATAGGTACAACAGAGGAATGCATACACAACATAAAATAAAAAAAGCTACAGGCTCTTATACTAAAGATTGACTTGAAAAAAGCCTATGATTGCATCAGTTGGAACTTTCTGATATTGGTTCTATTACATTGTGGCTTTGGTCTACCGACTACCAGATGGATCATGGGTTGTATATCTTCTGCGACATATGCAATTTTAATTAATGGTGAACCAACTGAATTCTTTAAAAGTGGTAGAGGGCTCAGACAGGAGTGGCCATTGTCACCATTGCTTTTTATTCTAGTTCGGGAAAGCTTGAGTCTAGCATTGAAAAAAGGACAAGAGTATGGTTTAGTGACGGGAATCAAGGTTTAAAGGCTAATTAGGATTACCCACCTACTCTTTGTGGATGATATCATGATTATGACTAAAGCATCGATCATTGAATGGCTAGAGAGTCATAAGATATTAACCAGTTTTTTCAATTCAACCGAACTTTTGATTAATGCTAAAAAAACCTCCTTTTATCAGTTTGGAGTTCAACAAGCTGTGTTGGATACATTAAAAGATTCCTTTTATTACAATTTCAATGATCTTACTGATGGTTTTAAATATCTTGGGTATTTTTTAAAAGTTGGCAGGTACAAGTTAGAGGATTGGGGCTGGCTACTAGCAAAATATGAAAGTCACATCAGCCACTGGTGTAATATATGGTTGACCATTGGTGGATGCCTAGTCCTGATAAAGGCAGTATTGGAAAGCCAGCCATTATATTGGTTGTCTTTGGAAAATATCCCCTCATCGGTTCTAAATAAGATTCGTCAATTTGTTATCAATTTTCTCTGGAATGGTAAAAAGAAAAAAGAAGGGCATACACTTGTGTAGCTAGAAGATTATTGCTCGCCCGAAGAAGCATGGGGGTTGGGGATTGAGAAACTTAGTCAGTTTCAGTAGAGCCATGGTAGCAAACACCCTTTGGAGGGATTTGATTTTAGATGGACTATGACATCGTGTAATAAAATCTAAATATTTCCATCAGTCTCTGTGGCACGGTGGCTTTGCATGGTTCTGATGGATGGAACAAAAGGTTCTCCGACTTGGAGATATCTCCAAAAATCATTATATATTATTCTGCATTGGCTGGCATGGCTTGCGGGCTTGGGTGAATCAATTATGATTGGAAAATATAAGATATTGGGGATGGGAGACGCGACATTGTTGTCTGGAGAACTGATATCATTATTAAACAAGCAAGGCATGTATTACTTATATCAGGCGATCAGAGAACCTCGTTCGGGCATGGTAGGCCCCAATTGGATTACTAGTGTTGAGTTGGGTCTCATGGGTTCTTTAGCAACTGAATGGCAAGAATTCTGGTGTGCAATCCTAAACAATGGAGTTCAATTAAAGAGAAAACCATATGATCTTATTTGGATGGGTGGAGACTCATCAGGAAGGATCTCTGTAAAAAATGTATATGAAGCTATTGAAAACAAAAAATAGAATAAGGTGATAGTTGGTTGGAGAAAATCACCATGGTCCTGGGACTGTCCATTGAAGTTAAAGTTGTTTACCTGGTTGGTGGCAAAAAACAAGATTTTATCTTGGGAAACATGCAATGCAGAGGCTTTGAAGGCCCTGACTATTGTTTGCTCTGTAAGAAGAACTTGGAAACAATTTTCTATCTATTTTTCAAATGCCCCTTCACCTGCTCTTTTTGGGAAAGAATTAAATCCAATTTAAAATTTTCAGGGGCTTGGACAGGAAAATCCATGTCTGAGCGTTTTCAAAATTGGAGATTATTGTTTTCAGATTACCTTACTCTTCCGACTTATATATGCTGGAATATCTGGATCAAGTAGAACCTTGTTATTTTCGAGAATGTGTTACCATCTGTTCAGAAGGTGGTGTTATTGTCTTTATTGTTCATGGTTGATTACAAGATACCAATCAAATCAAAGGCTATCAGGAGAAGGTCGTTTCGGCCAGTGGGGGAAGGATTGGCCAGTTGGTTTGATGGGGCAACAGTCGCATATGGGAATTGTAGTGGAGTGAGAGGGATATTAAAGATTAGTGATCACAGAATTTTCAAATGGACTATAAATTGTGGTCCTGGGACAAACACCAGAGCGAAGTTGTTGGGAGCATGAGCACTTTTAACATTGGCTTCTCACTTCGCCATATCGAAGCTCTTGGTTCAGGGGGAATCAAAGGTCATTATTGACTAGCTGTGAGGAAAGGGTAGCCTCCAGGTTCTTACTTTGGAATGATGGAAGGGAAGACTTATTGATCTTTTAAATCTTTTCCACAATGTAACCTTCAAGCATATCTATCATGAAGCTAACACAGAAGTGGACAGGCTCTCAAAACAGGAATTGCTAAAAGTCCCCCAAAAAATTGAATACTTCCAATGTGAAGGGGACCATGAAGGTCCTCATTTGTATTTAGACTTATACTAGTTCTGGAAGACCATATAGGTTCCTTGATTATGGGAGAATAGCGAGTGACGTGATTGAAGATCATTACTTCTGGGCTTCTTGACAAGGGTATTTTTGATGTTGTAGTATTTGTTTGTTGGAACATAGATGGGACTGGGAATTATCGGCATATGTATAAGGGATGGGTTGCTTTCTTTTTGGCTTGTTGGTCTCCTATGGGAGGTATAGTGGTCATATGGACTGATGTTATCTTTTGTAATAGAATAGTTTATATTTCAATATAAATATAAAGCGACATTTTCTGTGGAAAAAAAAGTAAATAAATGATAATTTTAATTAAATGATAAGCAAATGAAGAGTTAGACATTGTTAGTTTTATTTACAAAAGATGTGTATTTTTATATTTGTAAATTGAATATATTGGAAAAAAAGAGATATGTTTATACACTTAAAATATATTATTTATATATTTTGAAATGAAATTGCATTTATAATATATTGATATTAAAAATTAAATCAAAAAAACAAAAGAGAAGGAGAGATAATGGTTTCCCCATATTATTATAGGGTTCTTCCAAATGAAAATCCTACCAAATAAATCAAATATTTAATAAACTCACACACAAAGAAATAGATTAGATTAAAAATGTGTTACTCCTAGCTTTCTTCCATATCTTAAATTTTGACAGGGAAGAAGTTTATCAACCAAATTAAATGAAAAGGCTTAATGTTTCAAACTAATATTTGAATTGATGCATTTTCTAAGAGCCACTAATTAACTATAATGAAACGTAGTTAGAAAATATAAAAACATGTTTACAATAAAATTATCTTCAACCTAGAAGTGAAGAGAAACTCAAAATCGTGAAGGTGTGTTACACATTATTTTCGTCACCCCTATGACTGTTAATGATGTAAACCTATACCTTATCTTTAGAAGGATCAGTGGCCCAAATCTTGAAGAAATAAGGGAGAAGAACTTTACCTGGGAGAAGAAATTGTATTTTCCTTTGTAAAAACCCTATTAAGGAAGGTCGTCGAAGGCTACACTATATATAGGATGTGACGATGCCTGATCATCGCACCTTGCTCTAAAGCTAGACTACTACGACTTCATAGGCTGCACTATAGCTAGGGTGCGACGATTTCTATACGTGGGAAAAACGAGCATCTTCTTGATGCTTATAGAAGGAGAAGCTTCTATGGTGAGGTGGCCTCCGAACGGTTTGGATCTTAATCACTTTCATGATTTAGTGGAACCATCCTAACCTCCTCACCTTATCCTCTTCTGCTTATAAAAGGAGACGAGCTCTCATGGAGAAAGTTAGCTTGGATTCTTTGGAGCTTGTATATTGGCTTTGAGCTTTGAGCTTTGCTTTGTCAAGATAGATTGTGAGTAGTTATCAGATCTACAGTCTCAGAATCTGTGTATTAGAAGTGTGTGGGAAGCAAGGAACTATTGTAAGGAACCTGACAACATCAAGGCATCTGGTTGTATCTTTCTTCCACATTCTTTAATACATATATACTTTTCTTTCCTATATGAATGCTATTTGTTTATATTATATGATTCCTTGATCACGTACATAGTTTCATATCAAATAGACTCTATTATTTTTGTTTTTGTTGGCTTGTGTTCCTTTGTAGATATTTCTCCATAAGCCTCATGACGGAGCTAGGATCACATCGGTGAGGTCAGGTCTACAACACTTAAAAGGTATGTTCTAGATCCTCTTCCTATTTGATAATTGAAATCTAAGGAAAGAGTAGTGTACTGTCTTGTTTTGTTCTAGTTTCATAGTAAAGCTAGGGGGATTGATTTGTGTCCGCACTTAACAATTAGCCCAATAAAAAAATTAGCAACCATACTAGGGAAAGGGTGTCATGTTCAAAAGTGACTCTTCCATAGAATACAATTTTGGATACATTTCTTTCCCAATTTTCCCCCACCATTTCTGGCGAGTACCTCTTTATTTTTATGCAAGCTTGAGGAGGATAACATATGCTTGTTGATGTAAGCTCATCCTTTGGATGAGTCCCTCAGAGTATATTTAATGAACCCTAAGAAGGAGTGGTTCGGTTCCATATAGGTCTTTCGATATCTCTTTAACGATTCCAAAGAGAGAAAACTCGGGGGTTTTTCATATTTAGAGAGTCTGAAAAACACTTAAAGAGAACTCTCTCAGTTCCTTTTTCATAAATTAGTTTGATGAGACCGAAAAAATGATAACCTACCACCCATAAAATGTTTTCTTCAAGTACTTTTATGAGCGTGAAAAGAACAAGGTCGCTCAACAATCTTTTCGTTTTTACGGAGCGTGAAAAGAGCTTAAAGGATACTCCATAAGTTTTGTTTTTTTCGTGTTACCATGACGAGTACGAAAAGATGACAAAAGTATACTCGGTTGCGTTCTCATTGATTTGCAAGCACGAGAATGAACAAAGACTGAGCTCGAGGTTTTTCTTGAAAAACCTAAAAAGTATTTGTACATGCGACAAACGTAAAAACAAACCCAAAAATGTATCTGTGTTCCATCGTTTAGGCTCCTAGTTTCTTCACCTATGAAAAATCAAAACACTCACAATATCATTAGACCTTTAGGTTTTGGGTAAAATGAATAAAATAATATAAAATATCAATAGAAAAAGTAAAAAGTTAATAAATATAGGTAAAAACTCATTTTTACCATTCCATTGTCATTTTACCCAAAACTTGTTCCAAAAACCCTATTTTACCTCAAACTTCCACTGTCGATTGTGGGAGGCACGAGAAACCATTCGATGAATGACTTCTATTAAAAAGGTAATACTCTTGTCCTTTTCATTTTCCATGGATCAATTTTTGCTTTTACTGGTTAAAAAATAGTTTTTGAGTCGGATTTTAGGAGGGTACATGCGCATAGGGATCACCGCAGGTGGCTTATATCGTGCCCTGCAGAAACCATAGGTTTTCATAGGAGGCCTTACGGCTGGCCTGTAGCGATTCTACACTGTGCAAAAAACCTCACCTGCGTCATATGAAACTCAAAAATTCTCATGTATGTTTAGCCAATAAAAAATTTCCAAGGAAGCAAATAGAGATGTTAACTTTTCCTTATGGCTCCAATGCAGGTTTTCGACCGTCAAAATGTTGGAGTGGAGGGAGAGAGAACATGAGGATGATGATTACATTGTCGGGAATGACCCAGGCACTGTAAATTCCATCTGACAGTGTGGGTTGCTGAAGTTTTTTAAGATCCAGGGCATGAGGGCCCAATTGAGGTTGCTTGAGTATTTGGTCCACATGTGGGATGTGGTTCAGCAAGTATTCCATGTGGGTGCCCACATACTCTCTCTAGATATCAAGGATATCTATTTCTTGATGGGATTATCTCGCCATGGATCCTGTGTGACTTTGACAGGAAGCAAAGGTGGTGGTCTATCGATGAGTGAGTATGTCCATCGGTATTGTGATCCAGAGGCCGAGAGACATAGTGGAAAGGTTTCCATTAGGGATGATTGGGATTTTCCCCTTCGGAGTCATTTGTATTATGAGTATGGGAATGCCTACCTTAGTGATGATGTATTATTGTACTATATTTCCTTGTTTTTTCGCAGGTTTCTGACCTACTGTTCCTTGTTCCCTACACACACTCGACAAAGTATTTCAGCTATCACTTTGTTCTAACTTCATACTTTGGGGGGCTCTCTGTTACACATTATTTTCATCACCCCTATGACCATTAATGATGTAAACCTATCCCTTGTCTTTAGAAGGATTAGTGGCCCAAATTCCTAAAGAAAGAAGGGAGAAGAACTTTGTCTGGGAGAAGAAATTGTATTTTCCTTTGTAAAAAACATATTAAGGAAGGTCATCACAGGCTACACTATATATAGGGTGTGATGATGCCTGATCATCACACCTTTCTCTAAATATAGACTTTGACGTTGTCATAGACTGCACTATAGCTAGGGTGTGACGATTTTTGTACGTGGGAAAAATGAGCATCTTCTTGATGCTTTTAGAAGGAGAAGCTTATTTGGTGAGGTGGCCTCCGAACGGTTTGGATCTTACTCGATTTCATGATTTAGTGGGATCATCCTAACTTCTTCACCTTATCCTCTTCTTCTTATAAAAGGAGAGGAGCTCTCATGGATAAAGTTAGCTTGGGTTTTGTAGCTTGGATTCCTTGGAGCTTGTATATGGGGTTTGAGATTTACTTTGTCAAGATAGATTGTGAGTAGCTATCAGATCTACAGTCTCAGAATCCGTGGATTAGAAGTGCGTGGGAAGAAAGGAATTGTTGGAAGGAATGGCAACATCAAGGCATCCATATGTATTTTTCTTCCACATTCTTTAATACATATATACTTTTCTTTCCTATATGAATGTTATTTGTTTATATTATACGATTCCTTGATCATGTACATAGTTTCATATCAAATAGACTCTGTTATTATTGTCTTTGTTGGATTGTGTTCCTTTGTAGATATTTCTCCATAATCCTTGTGACGGAGTTGGGATCACATTGGCGAGGTCAGGTCTACAACACTTAAAAGGTATGTTCTATTCATATCAAATAGACTATGTTATTCTTGTCTTCGTTGGCTTGTGTTCCTTTGCAGATATTTCTCCATAAGCCTTGTGACGAAGCTGGGATCACATTAGAGAGGTCAGGTCTACAACACTTAAAAGGTATGTTCTATATCCTCTTCCTATTTGATAATTGAAATCTAAAGAAAGAGTAGTGTACTGTCTTGTTTTGTTCTAGTTTCGTAGTGAAGCTAGGGGGATTGATTTTTGTCCACACTTAACATTTAGCCCGATAACAAGGTGGAGGTAACATTTATAGCTATCTTGACATGCTTTGGTCTTTGTAACATACCCATCAACCTCTATGAACTACTGAGGAAATGAGGTACTCCATGACTAACATAATTACACCAAATTTTCTATGATACCATTAGCAACCTCAATGCTATGATATTTAACACATTATAGAATGCATGCATGCATGCTAATGCAAAGTTATGAAAGAATAATTAAACAAACCAATCAATTAAGAACCCATAATTACAAATGTAGAATAATACATGAATTCATAATTGAACAAACTAGAAAATAAGTAAATCCATACCATGAACAACAATAGTTTTTATTATTCATAAAAAATGAATAATGCTTATCTTCTGGAAATTCATCACCATTTGGCTACAGAATAAGGATGTTCCACTCAACCATATGATCTATGTTACACCTACTTTGTCTATAACAAAGGCCACCCTTCAGTTGAGGATATTAATCCATAATTAAAATTATATAACTTTTCTCTAGTTTCTCTTACACAACCCAATTCCTAGAATTCTGAATTCATTTTCCACTACAAAAATCCCAATCAACCAACCCCATCTTCCCCCCTCATCTTTTGCATCCCAATGGATGGGATCGGGCCTTCTTTGCTAAACAATCACTCAAGCTATCCCACTTACCTTTAGGGCTGCATCTTAGGTTGGCCAAGGATTCTCTAGATTGGGATTTTAGGGATTATCAATTGTAATTAATTTCCTCTTTTATCTTAGAAAAGACCCATAACTCAGCCATTGGGCCTCATAGTTTCATGGTAGTAATTTCTTATAATTTTATTATAGCAATACTATGAAAGTTCCCCTCAAGCTTAGTGTATATTTCTCCAAGGAATAATGAATGGGAAAAAACTAACTTGCGTGCCCAAAATCATATGTTATAATTTCATGTCAATGAAGTACCACATGTCCTCATGAGAAGTCCATGTACCCCACTTTGGTAACAAATATCAAAGTAGAAGGACTTATGATAATCATAAAAAAATGGTTTAATAATACTAAGATTAAAGAACTTAGGGTAACAATAAAATAATTGTATTCTTCCTCTTATCCTCTAAGCCCCTTTTCTTTCCCCTCTGAGCTTGGAATCATAGACCCCATTCTTTATCCTTCTCCATTTCCAGCCTATGATGTATTTATATTATAGTTCAATATACAAATTTGAAATTACATATATCTAGCTTATAGCCATTTCATTATATACATATACATTAATAATTTTGTGATCAAAACTGGGATATTATAGTCTTGAACTCGTGACCTCTTGGAGCCCCAAAGGACCAAAGGAGGTTGGGGAAATCATATTTCCTACATGCATAAGCCTTTTCTTATCAATATTTTTTTGTAACCTCTAAGATTTAGTAGTCATGTGGAAAATGGTGTCTCCCATGTACTCAAGAATTATGGTGTGTTCTTTTGCAAGTTCAATTGTAGATTTTTTTTCCTTTTTCCCTGAGGATTTTTTGTAGGGTTTCTATACATAATTTTTATTTACACAATTGGGTATTCAAAACTTCTAAATCATTAGAAAAAATTGCATATTTGTCTCCTACCATATGTGATACTTCATATATTATTTTCAATATTTATAATTTAGTAAGCATCATGCATTTTCAAGTTATATTTTGACTCAATATCCATAACATTTATTAACTTATCCAAAGGACTATGGTTATCATCTTCCACTTAATCATCACCTTTCCTCCTTGAGAAGGAATGTCTCCTAGTTGTCCGACTTTCCTCTTGACTATTTGTAACTTTATATATTTCAACTTGGTATGCTTGTTGTTTGTAACTTCAAGTAATGGATTATTGTTTGCAACATTAATATTTATCAAATGATTATAGTCAATTGGATAAGGTTATAATGCTTAATTCCTTCTTTAGATTCCAAATCCCCCATTTTTGTGATATTGACTCTTTAAACAAATTGGTTAGATTTACTACTTCTTTCTTCCTCCATACTTTTGATAATCTCATGTGTGGAGGAAAAATAATTGAAGTATTCTTCTTACCCAAGACATGGGGATTATCCTCCATAAAACCTAATATTTTTTTCCACAATTATAAATTATAATTGATAGTCACTTACATCTTATGTTTTTATCATATCCAAATATATCCCCATATAATTTTATAAACTCATGTTCAATACCACTTTGAATTTTATCTCACTCTTCATGAGCAATATTCTAAAATTGAACATATATGGATGTCAAATCCTCATCCATTGTTATGTCTTTAACTTCTACATTGGTCCTTCATTTCTTAAATTCACTTATAAATTAAAAATGATCCAATATACATGAGTTTTAATTTTGACAAAGGTATGATAATATGTTATTACATTGAACTCCAAGTTCACACCAAGTGTCTCATTATTTCCTTACCATATTTTTAAAGGTTGGTCGTATGTCTAAGTTCCATTCTTAATATAGTAGTTGATACCAACCAAGGCATGGAGAGAACCATTTTTTTCTCTTGTTTTGATTTGATATTCACTCCCCCAACTTAATCTCGGGTAGTCCCTGTCTCAAATGTATGTGTTGGAAGGAGGTGTGGTGAAAAGATACCTTAATTTTATACCTCATTGACTATACCAAGATTAAGTTAGTATAATACCCTATGAACACTAAATTTGCATTGTTTTGATCTTGATCTAATCATAATAATGAACATATGCTATGTCCAATAATCCCACTTCCTCCAATTTTTTTTTTATGAAATATCCCAATAGAAAATCCACTTGTGTAGTTTGTTCCTACACTTATAATTCTCCTAAAGTGAAATTTAACTATGTCCTACCACAAGTATTCCACTTTCGATCCATTATATATTAAACATATTGTCCCAATATTCCACCCTATCCAAACAAGGTCCATATATATTCAAAAGAGTGAGACCTTTTCCAAGGTCTAGAGAAACTGATTCAGTCCTAGACCTATATAGAATTCCCATGAATTAGTAAGTTAAAAAGATTATTTTTCCCACCCAACTATGTTCCCCCACGATCTCCCTATAGCATCAATATCACTAAAATCCCAATTTCCAAGAATTTTGGAAAGCTCATGAATTATGTTTATCCCATCAATCGTTATTTCTTGTAAAAATATAGTTACATATGGTTCTTTTTCCTCGACTAATCTTTTTAGGGCCAATTTCATGGAGGGATTCGCCAACTCTTGATAATTTAGGGACAAAAAATCATTTTTGAACATCTTTAGGGGCATTTTCTTTAAGAGCATGTTGAGGCCTCAACAACTCCTTTTAAATTTTACAAAAAATTAAGGGGCCCCCATTAGAATTTTGAAAATTCGCTATTTTTATTTTCATTTGATTTTGTATTGTTCGATTTGAAGGGATGATTTGATGATTGTTTCCTTTCTTGAATATTCGGCTTCGAGTGATTTATGATCGATGACTTTTTTTTTCTTTGTCTCTCATGGGATGATGACTTGGTGACGTGATGTTATTGGAGTGAAGCCATTCGCGAAATTTCATGCATACATCTAAGACTAATGATTATGATTTCGGTGAGGGGGTTGTTGCATCATGCAAACATGTTTCTTCATCACACACATTAATGAAGTACACCATCTGAGTCTTTTTGAATTCTAATCATTCACACACTCATTTGGATTTACTCAAAATGATTTCATGATTTTGTTTCCTCAAATTTATATTATCATAATGTATTAACAATCTCATCAAGGTTTGGTATTCAGTGCATTAATGAATTAACTGGGCATTTTGGTAGATAAAAACAATTTAACTAAAAGCCAAATTTTAAGATAATTGATCTGAACCTAAGAAGAGTATATTTCAAAGGATGCAAGTGAGCTAATAGTTTTGAGATTTGCACAATGGGTTATTTTTACAAGCCCTGAATTTTCATTTTAAAATTATGCATTTATATAATTTTACTTTCTTTGACAAAATAAAATATACTCAATCAAGGTTTTTTCATATCAATTCATTTCATGCCTTGAAAGAGTGTATATCAAAATTTGTTGGCAAAAAGATAGTTTTCGGTTTGAGCTAGGCATCATTTTTAACAAAACTTTTACTTTTGTAAAAAAATAAAAAATCCAAACACATTAAAAAAACATTTTATAGCAATAATTTCACACATGTAATAATGGTTATTGGTTAAGATCTATTGGGTGTTGAAATAAATGATAACTTTCTTATTGAATATTCTTTAATATTTTGTAATTAAATAAATTTTTTTATAATGTTTTTCATAAAATTTGAATCATTGTAAACATAGATTTTGGTGTCTTAGGTGTAATGTCCCTTTCCAAATAGGAGCTCCAGAGAGGAGGCTTAATGGTCTAAGCCACCCTGTTAGACTATAGCCAGGGCCAAAAAGGGGTAAACAGGGTTACTAGAGGTCACTCCAGTCAAAGGTGTTATGTTTGGAAAGTGACATTGAGCTAAAATGGTTAAAAGCACCTTTAAGCCAATTTGAGCTAAAAATAGACCATACGAGCTAAAATTAGAAGTCAAAAATGAATTAGGGTTTTAACATCGAATTAGGGTTTCAGACAGCTATAAGAAAAGGTTCAACAACCTAATTCATAATTATGTAGATTTTGAATTGTCATTGAGGGGAGAGGCGCATCTCAAGAGAGACAGTTCAGTGGATTCTAGGAGGAAGACACCAATTAGTTGATTTCAGTGTTAAGAGACACACCCTAGTCACCGGGAAGATCACACATGTCTTCCATCATTCTTTAGAAATAGTTACACAAGTTAGAGCAGAAAGGGCACACTTATTCAGGGTGAGGGCACAACTTATGAGGAGGTTCAATGGATCAACTTGTCCCATCCAGGGAGAGTTCAAAGATTCCCCTCCAACCCAGTTGAGAGGAAGGCAAGGCAAATATTTTTCTTATTTCCTCATTAGATTTTGATGGAGGAATCATATGGGGCGCATTTTCCAGATATTGGGAGTGTGACACTTTGGGCAGACACATACAGGGTTCCTGAGTGATCATCAGATCAGATCCAGGGAAACCCTTTTGACCCATTTCACAGTAGTTCGAGGCGATCATTTTGAGACACATCTCAACTGATTCTGAAGGTGGAATCACTAGGGCACAATTTTCCAATGAGAGAGGGGCACATTCCCCTAGGGGGATCCATCGAGGGTCCAGACACACCAACAGAGGGGCCAAAAAGTCACCGAGACTGAGAGCTAGAGCAGGGAGCACCATTTGGGACAATTTCCAAGCCATTCTGAGAGGTTTAGCCACCAGGGCAAACTTTCCAGACTTTCATCAATTACCATGGGAGCTGTCATAGTTCCAGCTCATCCATTGATCCTGCAGTGCTCATCTATTATCGGGTATTATCATTAGTTTTATTATTTCATTTTGGCTAAGATCCTTTTGTCACTTGATCTAGCTGAGTGATTCATTTTTATTCATCCACATTTGGCATTGTACTCACAAAGATATCATAATATAATATTTGCAGTATTTTGTCTCATTTATCATCTATATAGTCATTTATATGATGTAATAATGAATTATCTACAGTAGATACATCAGATTATCAGTGTTTTTGAGACTAGCCAAGTTAGTAACATTACAGTGGTATCAGATCTTTAGTCCTGTCAGCTTGTGACTAAAGACGATGAGTGCAGCAGAGGACCTAGGGGGTCATGAGCACGTAGGTGATGAATATGTCACTTACAACAGACGCAAGGAGGGAATACCTAGATTTGATTTTCCCCCTTTTCCTCCCATATCAAGGGAAGAGGAAGAGGAACAGAGGGAAGCAAAGAGAAGGGTAGAGTGAGAGGTTGAGCGTGAGGCAGAGAGGATGTTAGGAGACAGATATGAGAGTCCATAGGGAAGTGGTAAGGCCCCCATGGACCCAGAAGAAGCCTTCATGTAGGTACTCGACAATATGGTAGTCAGTCAGCGGGCCATGACTCAGTCCTTGGTGCAGATGGTTGATAGACTAGCTATAGTGGGCACCCTGGGCACACAAGCCCCACATGCAGCACAGGGGAACTCAGGGGAGGGCAGTAGACCCCAGTCTCCTACTTGCACATACACCTCTTCGAGTATGATTCCCAGGCCATTGTTCCCCAGTTTCCATAGGGCACCCCCAGTAGCAACAAAACAACCGATAGCATAGAGGTCACCCACTCAAGTGGAGGACATTGCAGAGTATAGGAGGGAGTATGCAACGTTGGGTCATGACTTCCATCAGGACATGACTCTAGTCGAGTATTGTGGACTCGGACTCAGGAACCTCCGTAGAGAGCCACAGAGAGGAGGAAAACAAAAGCAACAGGGGCATAATATTGATTTCATCTAGAAAGTTGGTAAACTCACCATACCTTCTTTTGATGGATCATCCAAATGCATCACTAGAGATTGGGTAGAAAAGTTAGACACATGATACTACAAGCTCAACTAGATGACCGAGACAGATGCCATCAGTTTCGCTAACCTACACTTGGAGGGTGAGGCACACAAGTGGTGGCATCATGGATTGGTGACATTGGGTCATAGTCACATCACCTCCTACAGGGAGTTCACAGAGAGACTCATGGAAAGGTTTGATAGGAGGGATCCCGAGATCCACTTCAGGGATCTAGCCCAGTTGAGACAAACTAGCACAGTATAAGTGTTCATCACGGAGTTTCAGCAGGTAGTAGTGGCAGTGACAGATATATCATAGCTTGGGTTGATCATATTATTCACAGAGGGACTCATAGAGGCTTTGAGAGGATGGGTGAAGGCATACATGCTTCACACCTTGCAGGATTCCATCCTACGCACTCGCGATTTGGCAGACTTAGTGCCAAAGAATAAACCCTTTTCCAAACCCTTGGTACCACAGAAGGATCAAGAGAGGAAGCCATTCCAGAGAGAATGGAAGGGCAAGGAGAAGCTGGATGATGATACGAGGCAAGAGCTTCTGAGGAAGAAGCTTTGCTTCAACTACAGAGACCCTTGGTAAAGGGAGAGATTCATTATATTGAGGTGGCAATAGACAGTGTGGACAGTGAGGAGGAGGAGCAGAACAACAGATCTAATAGCTCAGAGGAGGAGTCAACATAGGTAGAGGATCAACCTCTCCATAGACCACCAACACTGGCACGGGCCCACCCACCGGTAGTTCCATAGCCTCCTAATCATGCTTACAGGCGAAAACCAACAAAGGGAGGAGTCATAGCGACCCTTTATGGTGTTCCCAGGTATGATACCCTTCATATCAGAGAGACTATTTAAGGGTAATGGGAAATCACCCTGATAGATGGTGGGGCCACCCACAACTTCATTGATGCTTCATTGGTATCGAGACGAGCACTTCAGATAGAGGAGTTTGATGGGTTTGATGTTGCAGTAGAAGATGGCCATATAGTGAAGTGTCTAGACAAAGTTCCAGACTTGGAGATAAAGTTAGGAAACTACAC
Source organism: Picea engelmannii (assembly GCA_009831015.1). Taxonomy (NCBI): domain Eukaryota; kingdom Viridiplantae; phylum Streptophyta; class Pinopsida; order Pinales; family Pinaceae; genus Picea; species Picea engelmannii. The sequence goes on from ML812351.1 coordinate 47,909, forward strand.
AGTGAGAGACACATTTTATGTGGTTGACCTATCTGACACAAATGTGGTATTGGGAGTCCAATGGATGATCACCTTGGGAAAAATCACCACCAATTACCAAACCTTGGAGATAGGATTTAGAGACCGTGACGGGGAGAAGGTTGTTCTGAGAGGCATGTCAATAGGAGCACCCATGACAGTTTCAACCAAAAGGACGGGGAGGATATTCAAACATGGGGAGGTAGCATATGTCACAAAGTGCTTGGTCACTATGTGGAAGGATTCAAAGGGTCAACAATAGTATCATACAGAGATGAGGAATTTGTTGGGACGACATTAGCAGGTTTTTGGGTCAATTCCACCAAGGAGACCACTTGATAGGGGGTTTTATCACACCATTGATTTGGAGGAGGGGGGCAAACCTATTATCACACCCCCCTATCATCATCCTAGTGTTGGTCATTGTAATTGCTTATTAACTAAACAATCAAGTGTTACATGAATTGTCAACC
>ML812351.1:66941-98189 GCA_009831015.1 Picea engelmannii
ACTTTGCAGGAGGTGGTCCATCTTAGGCAAGGGGTAATTATCCTTCAAGGATGCTTTGTTCAGATTTCTGAAATCTATGCAGAGTCTGATTTCACCGGTTTTCTTGCGTGTAGGGACTAAATTAGAAACCCACTTCGAGAAACATAGTGGGACTATGATCTTGGCATCATACATTTTCTTGATCTCCTTTTCTATCAAGGGAAGAAATTTGGGATTTATCCTTCTGAGCTTCTGTCTATGATCTTCCTTGATGGGAATCCTATGTTTTATAATGTTGGTGTCGTATGCTTTTAAATCTTCGTAGCCCCAAGCAAAAATGTCTGAATATTCTTTGAACAGTTCCATGTATTTAAGCTTTTGTTCTGGGTGTAAAGATTTGGACAGTTTAACCATTCTAGGCTTCTCATCAGTTCCTATATTACAGTCCTCTACCTCTTGACCATGATCCTCGAGTTTTGGTTTCTTAGCTACATCATCATTGTCAAATAGATCTTCTAAAGGGACAAGGCCTCTAGGTAAGACATTGCTTTTCAGTTGTAAAACCTCGGTGTCCACTTCATCATCCCCTAACTCTCTTGAGTCTAGTGTACCTGCTGAATCTACTGTATTTACAACATTGACACTATCTATTTCGAATTTAGAGCTATTTACATTTTCATTCTCATTTTCTAAGTCTATGTTTGTACATTCAAAACTGTTCTTGCATTGCAGAAAATCTTCTATCTGATCGTCATTTCCAAACACCTGCCAGTACCTGATATTATCGGGGACTGTAGGTCTGCATTTAACCTCAACAGTGTATGGTCGGGTTTGGCGGAAAGGGATCTTGCAGGACACGGCTGATGTAGCTAGTCCATCGGCCAAAATATTTTGCCCTCTTGGCATCACCTGCAGGTCAACCTCGTTAAAACACTTCAAAGCATCGAGAACTGCATTCCTGTAGGCCCTAAGGCGCGGGTGTTTAGCAGCATATTCACCTTTAATTTTTTTAATGATTAATTTAGAGTCACCCCTTACCATTATTTGCTTCGCACCAACCCTTTTCAATAGTTTCAGCCCGAGCATTAAAGCTTCATACTCAGCAATGTTATTAGTGCAATGAAAATTTAACTTATATGAGTGATTTTCTGAATACCTTTTTCGGTGATTATGCAACCAGACACCAGCCCCTGCCCCTTATTTACTCACCGCTCCATCGAAATCCATACTCCAGAACTCGACAGGAAAATCTTTCGTGATTTCATTTTCTATCTTTGTTGCGTCACCGCTTTCTGGACCTTCATCTTGACTAGCTATGTTTTCCATCAGCTGATTGTTCTGCTCTTTGATAGCCTCATCATTGTACAAGATGAAAGAATCTAAATCTGAATGAGCAGAGTAAAGGGGATAATTATGAGGTTTCTCTTGACTGCTGACCATATATTTCATCAGAGTTTCTCTGTATAACCTCCTCTGTTGTACGAACACTGGAACAGTGGCATAAGACATATCCAACTGTAAAGTTCCTTTCAGCTTAGCGCCCCAAGATCGGGACAGTAACATACCGTACTTTGGTGGGATGTCCGCTAATACCACGTCCATTACCATACTTTTCGACGGGATCTGGACCAGAGTGATGCACAAATCTTTAATTAAACCAATACATTTGACTTTGCTAGAGTCAAAAGAGTGGAGGTCTTTGTAAGGCCTAGTGACTTCCAATCCCATCTTTTCCATTACCTCTTTGGGCATTAAATTGTGTGAGGCGCCTGAGTCCAGCATGGCATTATGCAGTATTAAATCATGTATATTCAAACTGATATAAAAGGGAGCTACATCACCAGTATCGTCTCGGCCATCTACTGCAGGTCCGAAAAGGAGTTCGGGACGATCGTCAGCGAGGTTCACAGTGTCTGAGTGAGTCACTGATCCGACAGCCAAAGCTTGGGTGCCTATGTCACGCTCAATGGCTAGTGCTTTTAGTACCTGTGAACAATAACCACCTCAGCTTATCAACTCTGTCAGTGGGACAGGAATTTTAATTTTGGCCAATTCTGCTTCTAGGCTAAAAGGTGCTGAAGTTCGGGCCTGCATCGTCGACTCTGGTTGATCCATTTCTCTCCTGTCAGAAGTACTAGGTAGGTTAACAGGTGAAACTTTGGGCTGTGCTGGTCTTTTCAATATGGTGACGTTTTTCTTCACCGGCGTATCAGTTTTACCTTTCTCGAAAAACTTTCCAGCAGTGGTTTTCCCAGGAGTTTGTTGGGTCTCGATTGCTTTCTGCATTTCGGTCGTCTTCCTTAGGGAATTTCCTTCCGTCTTTTTACTCCGCAGGTTGTACTGCCGGTGCACTTCGAGAATGTCATCCTCCCAGGTTGGTTGCCCCGCACCCTCAGTCTCCCTACTCACTTTAGTTTGGTTTAGCAGGAATAGTTCCTGCTCTTCTTGGGTAAGGAAAATGGCCTCATTGTCGTGTATTCCCATGAGATTGATATGAGTGTCTTCCAATTCTTCTATTACTTCCTCTCCATCATCAGCATAGTTTTCCTGTAGGGGAGGTCTAATTGGTGGATCCAGACCTCTTTGTTCTCTTTGATCCCTAAGGTCTCGCTGATCTCTTTGGTCCCTGGGATCCCGTTGCCTGATTTGAGGAGGGTTTCTTCTGAAATTGGGGTTTCGAATCTGGGGAACCGGTGCGTTGTCCCTTGGAGGGTTCCTGTCAGATAAACTCATTTTTTCCATCATAAACTCCACATTTCGGGATAAGGAATCCAGCTTGGACTCTGTGATCGATGTGGAAGGTTCTTCTCTGATAGTGACTCTCCTTTCATTCCTTTGTCGTGCACGTTTTGCTAATAGATTGGCTTCCACACTAATGGCACATTTCTGCATGTCTTCTAGGGTGGAAGCATCTCTTTCTCTTAATTGATAAGACATGTCAGCATCGAATCCATCAGGAAATCTAATTAATGCCAAACCTGGGGGAGGTTTGATGTCAGTTGGAATTGCATTATACAAATTGTTGAAACGGGTACAGTAATCTTGGACAGATTCGCCTTGGTTCCTTTTTATGTTCTCGTACTCCGACAGTATTTGGAGGGGATTTTTCTTCACCCCCCATCTGTCAAGAAAACTTCTTTGGAATGCGACAAGGTCAGCGATTGACGCGGCGGGTAAAGCTTTAAACCATTTTTTGACCTCTCCTGTCAGACTCTGGGTGAAAAGTCTCATCTGAACGTCGACTTCGTCAACTTCTTGCAAATCCAAGTAGTCATTCATTTTATCCACATGTTGTTGCGCATTTAAAGGCCCAGTTGCATCAAACTGTGGAAGTCTAGTCTGGTAGTCTTGGGGCATGGCATGCAGTGGTGCGGCCAGCACCAAAGGAGCATAACGGGCTGCCATGATGGGCGGAGGAGGCGGTAAGATGGCCTGAACGGCCGGAGGGGTGGTGACTGAGGACGAGGGTGATGAAGGACTGCGCAGTGATGAGGCATTGATTCCCAGTTTAGACATAGGAGACAAGGCTTCGGAGGTTCGGGGTTGCAACACAGATGGGTCAAAAATGAGCTTAGATGCAAAGGCTTCAGACCGTGTTCTCCCAAGTTTTCTTGGTGCAATAAGCTCAAGATCAGGATTTTGAAAGACACTTAGTCTTCCGGAAAAGGAAGGAGACCGGTGGAGAGGAGAATGACTCGCTGAACAGGTAGCCGAGGTCTTTCTTTTCAACAACTGCTCGGGATTATCAACTGCTGCTGAGGGTTTTGGATCTAGATGAGATCGAGTGTGGATCTTCTTAGGAGCCGGAACTCTTTTTGGGTTTTTTGTATTTATATTTTTATTTTTATGCTGAAAACAAACTAAGGAAGATTCCTACGTTGACGTCGCCTAGCTTCCAGGTGTTCCTGAGTAACAATGTCATGTTCAATGGCCGCCCATGAACGTTCTATCTCTTCCTGGTTATTGGCAGTCCGGAGGATTAAGTCATAAAGGTTTGACGCGATATGAGTTTGATTTGCTAGTCCGGGGTCGATATTTGGTTGTACCACTACGGGGACAGTCATAGAGGGACAAAGGCACCAGGAAAAGACCGGAAGTAATATATACAGGGTTGACCAACCTCTAAATATCTCTTTCTTATGAAAATCAATCTTCTTAAGGGAAGTCGTGAGATATCAGTTTCAGTTCGTCCCCAGTGGAGTCGCCATTTATGTTATCACTCTGTAAATTTCCTAGAGGTTGAAAAGAGGAAATGCACAAAGGTAACCTTAACCAACCGCTTTTAAAGCTGGGATCTAGCCCTTCCAGCTTCAGAGAGGGATCTCTCTATATAAATTATCTTTGTTTGAATTAAGATATTAGGCTAGTTAGAGGCACGAGTTTGTTTTGTTGTAAAAGGTTTGTAAAATTGGTTGAAAACAAATTACACATCCATTGGGCTATGGGGTCTGTACTTGATAAAATCCGAGATACAACCAGAAACGCTGAAGAACTCTTTCACAAGGCGAGATAACAAGCTTACTGGATCTTTAATAATTTAAGTGATGGATCGAAGAAAGATTAGGAAAATAACTCCAATTAACAAGCACTTAAGAATCTCTTAACTGAAGATATTTAGAAGATGAACATTAAAATCTACAGAATCGGATACAGGGTATCAGTGATAAATCCTGCAACTTAACGCTATTCGTATAGATTAGTTATAGAAAGACAAAATGATCACAAAGCAAGAAAACATATCACTAAGAAAATCACATCACCAGTAAAACATGCGCATGAATCCTGTGAAAAGCTTCTTCTTTATTAATGGTGGATCACATCAAAAATGTTACATCTCGATAACAATCGGGTGTGCAAATTAACAACAACCCTCAATACATTGAAACAAGAAGTATTTATAAGCCAAAATACAAAAGATCCTGTCATAACTGACAAGGACGTGTCCATACTATTATTAGCATAACTAACTCAACTAATCAAAAATCGTTTGGTGATTCATCATAACTGTTTGCTGAACTTTCTGGGTAGGCCGTTGGTGAGGTGCCTCCGCAACCTCTGCTGACAGGACAACTGACTGGGAATGACAGCTCATCTACTAATCTAGTAGATCGCACAGCTCTTCCCATCGGATATGAGTTGGCACTGTCACTTTGAGCAACCTCCGGTACACTTCGTCCATGTCTGTGTACTTCGCGAAAGTAGGCTTGACGACGAAAATGTGCTTAATTTCATGCTGGATCTCAATATCCAAGTGCAGTGCCTCCATGAAAGCTCTACCTATGATGTTTGATTGTATCCCTGCGAATTTAGCACAGTCCTTGGATACTTCGATCAGCTTCTTCTTGTAATCGGGAAACACCATCAATTTGTCGTTTATGACTTTCATGCCAGGCAGGCCTTTCCTTGTCAGAACATCTATCTTTTTGAAGAACCTTTGCACTCCCTGTTCCATGATTTGGATCTTCTCTTCTAGCTGAAGCATGAGACCCCTTTTGGTCAGGACTCTTTTCACTTCCAATATGGTTTCTGTCCTATCTTCAATTTTCAGTTCCTCGAGTTCCTCTCGTGTTTTAGAATTTAGAAACCTTATGATCTCATTGGCCTGGGTTGGCATGTCGCCCAATTCAGTTCTGATTTTCTCCACTGCTTGTTTACTCCTCTCGAGCAACTCGTTCTGTTCAAACATGATCTAAACCATTGGCCAGATTTCATTGATGGACTTGGAGATATCAGTCCACACAAGTTCCTTAACTTCAGCCAAGGTTTTCCCGGCCAATGTATGTTTCTGTAGCTGCTGCAGCTCTTTTCTCATTTGCTCGTTCACCTGCTTTTCCTTTGACAGACTAGTCCGAAAGGAAGTCTTCAACTCCTGGAGATTTTCTAATTCTTTCTTAAGTCTGCTGATTTCAGACTCCTGCAAATTCATTCTTTCCATAGACTTGGCTAGGTCTATGGTGCCTTCAGGTACCTGCTCTGTAGTTGCGGACGGAACTGCTGTCACTATCGTTGTGCTCAATCCTGCAATGGGGATAGTGCTTAAGGTGATGCCCTCCACTGTCTTCATCTGTTCTTTTTCCTGTAAAATCTTTTCCATCTCGGCCTCCATCTCCCTTAACTGTGCACTCTGCTCCATGAGAAGTCTCATCATCTCATCTTTTTTGCCTTTTCTTTCAGCTATTTCTTTCATCTGTGGATCTTCTGTTGGAGGGAGATTTAGCTGCTTTCTCAATGCGTCTATATCAGCATTCTTCTTTTTAATCATTTCCTCGGTAGCCTTGACATTCGCCAGGTCGTAGCCGATCTTGAGGACCAGCTCCTCAAGAGTTTTTATCTTGTTGTCCTTCGTGAAGGAAGACATCTTCTCAATCTTCAGTTGGGTCTGGGCGTTGCTCAATGCTGTCTGATACTTTGCCACAGAAGTTGCAACGCGGGCCAAAGTGTGGGAAATCATCTCGCCAGTTTGCTTATGCATATCCATTTGATCTGCTGGATGCACATCTTTGGCTTGGAACTCAAATGTGGTCCTTCTGTAGTCAGATATAACTTTGGGGTCCGGTACTAGTGCATGGAGGTATGCCATATGCATTTTTCCCTTTTCTGTATCGAATGCTGAGAGTAACCTGTGCTGAGTTGTGGAGGACTGCTTCTAGAATTGAGCATAAGCACTGCTGGTGAGTGACTGGTTCTTTTTCTTGATTAAATCATATTTTTCAAAAATGCTCAGCTGGGGCCCAGTCTTGCTTGGTGGAGTATCCAAGGGAGAATCCCTGGACTTTACTGTTACTTCTTTATGCTGACTAGAACCAAAAGATGAAGTGAATTGCTTGGCCCCAGTAGTGGTCACTGTGGTAGTCAACGTAGTAGCTTCTACTGTTGTGCCGATCGTTGAAATGATCTTCGGCTTTTTGGAGTGAATTTGAAATTCCTCCGTTGACACCTCGGTCACAGGAGGAGATGACTCCTGTCAGGGCCTCTTCTCCTTGAGGACCTGTGGCGTGGTAGTAGGAAGTGCACTTGTTGAGGGCCCCTGCTGTTCCAACCTGACAACAGGTTCTACATCCTCCAACGTATCGGGCTCCCATTCTACCTGATTAGCAAATTTTTCGATTTCTGGCCTGGGCTCATGCACATAGGGAGCATTCTTATTCTTGACCCTCTTATCGGAAATGATGCCATGGGGATCATAATGCCAGGGGAAGCTTTTCATGAATTTCATTTCCTTCAAGAGTATGTCTGCTTCATCCTCGACACCTCTATTATTGCAGATAAATGAACCTATCTGCCCCTTGAGCCGCAACTGTTGCTTCTTTTCGAGGGAAACAAAGTGAATATCATCAGAATTCATAATTTGTCTAATATACTCTAGTGCGAAAATTCTTACCGGTATATATCTTGGGAGTTTGTATGGTGCCAACTCGCATCCATAAAGCCTGATTTCGGAGTGATTCTGGTACAAGTACCAGTCTCCTGTCTTCGCACTTTCCGAGAGATGAAGAACTCTCCGGACTTCTTCATTTACTCGTGGCTCAGGCACGCCACTCAGCATACTTACCACAGGATGGTAGAACTGGTCGATGAACGTTGTGAAATCATATGCGGCCGAATTTCGCCTTAGGAGGGACGTCCACGCTGAGACCGGCTGTGGCTTTCCGTCGGAGTCCATGTTCTGCATGGAGAAGTTGAACCTGTCTGCTTGAAAGTACAAGAACATGTAGGCCAGAATGGATGAGTACCTGAACACTCCCTCAGTGGCGAAGTTCATGAACTGCTCATGGATGTTGTTGGCCAAGAAAGTACTGTAATCGAACTGGGTGGTGGGTTGTTCATCATTCGAAAATATGGATAGGAAACCCAAGATGGGTTCATCCACCCACTGATCAGAAAAGTATCCAAGTAGAGCACACACAGCCGAAACACTCTGATTCCCTTTGATGGAAAATATGGAAGAAGGATACGGGGGACTGGTGGTCGGGATTGGAGCGAAAGGAGGGGAAAATAGCTCGAAAATCTAATCTCTTTACGGGAAAGTCATTCTTTGGTAGAGCTCGGTTAGGACTTCCAGGTTGAATGGGGTTGCAGAATCAGGGCGGGTTATCTACATCATTTGGTCGATATATTCTGGGGTAATGAAGAAGAGGACGTCCCCCAGGGAGGAAACAATGGCTTTCTGTTCGGGGACGTAGTGAGCTTGGCACTTGAGCGCAAGCTCTGGGAAATGGTGGACTTGGGGGAACAGATATAGGGGCAGATTGGACTCCCAGAGCCCAATCTCATCACTCTGATCTAGGAAAATTTGCCGGAGCCATGACTGCAGATCAGCGAAATCGAAGCTGCATGTTGTGTCTGCTACCAAGCAGTCCTTGTCCACCAGGGGGATTTTACCAAGATCGACCAGAGGAGGGACGAATGGATTCTCATCCTCTTCAGCTGGCCTTGTTTTAGACGCCATCCCAGTGACTGTACCTGCAACAAACAAAGTTAGTGGGGTCTACTGGTGGTGGAGGGAAAACGACGGGGAAGCAATGGAAAAAGGATAGATAGGTTCTCTAGTGCGTTGGTTGGTTTCTGGCGCGAGGGATGAATAACGAGTGAAAGTGGGCACAACGGTGTTTTTATTCAAAACTGGGTCGGTCGGACGCGGGAAAATGGTCAGCATGACAACGGGCGTTTTATCCAGTCATTAATGTATAACGGGCCACTTGGGGTGATATGGTAGGTGACGGTGAACATCATATACGGACGACTGATGTGGAGGTTTGTGATTGGGGGTAAAGTCGCCAAAGGGGGTCGTTCATGAGTGGAGGGTGTTATGGCGCTGACACCAGGGGCTGACAGTAATAACGGGATGGGACTCAGATCCAGACGCAAGTGGGACAAGTGGGATCGGTGGACGGTGACGTCGGAGTGTCAGACAGCATGTGGTGGATGAGACTTGTGAACCAATAGAAACGCGCCATGTGTAACAAGGGGCCGACCGGAAAAGATCTTCGTTCCGGACCCCCCCCCCCTTTGATTAAAGACAGAACACCAAGGGGGGCTCGGAAATGATTAAGAGCCGACGATCTGCGCACTTGTTTGATGGTCGTTCAGATCTACGCGCCTTTTATTCTTGATTCCGGACCCCCCCCCTTCCGTTAAAGGCGGAACGAAGGGGGGGGTCCGGAATCCATTGTGGACCGTCAATTTGAGCGCCGGATTGAGAGCCGTTCAGATCTGCGCGCCTTTTATAACCAATTCCGGACCCCCCCCCTTCCGTTAAAAGTAGAACGGACGGGGGGGTCTGGAATCAACTGTGAGCCGTTGATTTCGGCACCATGTCTAGGCCTTTGAAATGTGAATGAGACATAGTAGGGGGCGGAAAAAGTCATATGCGGGAAAAACTTAGGATAAGGGCATTTTCATGGGTTTTCTTCCGATATGACCCATATACATCACCAAGGGGGACAACAATTCAATTGCATTTAGGCATTGGAGTCATAGGGTGACATCTTTATCGTTCTGGCTTCACTTGGGCAAAGGAGACAAGGCAATTAACCTACGTCCTAACCTACTGTCACAAGGAAATTGACCCAGATTAAACAGTTGGGTCAAGATTTTATTCTTTCTAGGGGCTACCTGATCAAGATTAGACGGTCTTATCAGATGTATTCACTAATTCTAACCTAGGGGCTACCTGATCAGGATTAGATGGTCTGACCAGATGTATTCACTAACCTATCAGCATTGAAAATTTAAAAGAACTCGGTCATGCTTGAGAGGTATGACCAAGTTGCTATGTTTGCATGGGGCCTTTGCTTCAATTTTATTCTGCCCTCTTTTCTTTTCTTTTTCTCTTATTATTTTTCTTTTTCTTTTTCTTTTTTCTTTTCTTTTTTCTTTTTTCTTTTTTCTTTTCTTTTTTTCTTTTTTCTTTTTTCTTTTTCACAAATTATTTGAAGAATGCAATATCATTTGTGAACCAAATCACCAGGCACAGATAATATCCAAGTCATAAGATGATTCCCATAAATTATGGGGTGATAACAGGTTCCTCGTTAGATTCCAACAAAAGAATCATCTGGGGCACATTTTTCATACATTGGGAGTGCGACACTTTGGGCGAACACATCTAAGGTTCTCAAGTGATCATCATATGAGATCTAGGGAAACCCTTTCAATCCATTTCACAGTAGGCTGAGGTGATCATTTTGAGACACATCTCAGCCGATTCTGAAGGTGGAATCACTAGGGCGCAATTTTCCAGTGAGAGAGGGGCGCATTCCCCCAAGGGGGAGCCATCCAGGGTCCATACACACTAGCATAGGGGCCAGATAGACACTAGTACTGATAGCTAGAGCAGGGCACACCATTTGGGACAATTTCCAGGCCATTTCGAGAGGTTTAGCCACCAAGGAGAACTTTCTGGACTCTCAACAGTTACTGTGTGAGTTGTCATAGTTCCAGCTCATCCATTTATCCCACAGTGCTCATCTATTATTGGGTATTATCATTTAGTTTGCTTATTGTATTTTAAATAAGATACTTTTGTCATTTGATCTAGCCGAGTGATTCATTTCTATTCAGCCGCATTCGGCATTGTACTCACAGAGATATCATAATATAAGATTTGCAGTCTTTTGTATCATTTATCATCTATATAGTCATTTATATGTTGTAACAATGAATTATATATGGTAGATACTGTTATCACTCCAAGAAAATCCTTAGGGTTGTAGACTAAGGATGCTTGGTAACTTAAAAATAATGTGTAGGTATGCTTGGAACAATGGGATCCTCAAATGATTAATGTAATAGACAACTCATCATACATCAAAAGAAACAGTGCTTTCAGGAAACAATAATCAGATGAAGTAATTTGAAAGGAGAGGATGAAGAACACTAATCTTGATTGCCAAATACAACTGGATGTAGGGCTTAATGCAAGATAGAAAGAAAACCTTCACTTCAAGTCTATGAGCTCAATAAAGAGATGACAGTATTCATAAGCTAAGATAAACTGAAATAAAGTACAGAGAAGGAAACATGAATATTTCTGATATTGAAAGAGAAAGGAGACTGTAATTTTATTATGTCATAAGAGTCTATACAGTAGCACAAAAAATATTCCCAGTTTGAACCCTCTGTCTATCTTAAGTCTGTAGCTTTATAGCTTTACATCACAGTTCTTAGATCCTAAAACAATGGATCTGATATTCTAAAAACAAAAAGTAAACTATATTTACAAATAACTAGGAAGAGATCCTCAAGATGAGGTCAATCCATATCTAAGGGTAGTAAATTGCTGATGAAGTGCAGTTTTAGCCTCCCAAGGCTGTTTGATTTGGTCCTCCAAAGATAAAATTCGAATTTGGTGAAGTGTACAAAAACCCTGATATTCTGCCTTTGAAAAAGATGCCAAATGTAGTTGAAAAAACTCTTTTTGACCTTATCCCTCAAAACTAGCCTTGGAATTAGACTTGATAATTCAACACCTGTACATTTGAAGTGGTTTTAGACCATTCAAACTCAAAAAATCCTGATATGGGAAAAAATTCAGTTATTCTGGCCGTGACAGGCTTTCACCAGCTAATTTACTCGAAAATCTACTCCTTAGCTGGTGAAAGGTGGAGCTTTCACCAGCTAACTAGCAAAATTGATAGGTTAGCTGGTGAAAGCACAGATTTTTTAAAAATCAAATTTCTCAGTCATGGAGAGTCCGTTTTTCATGCTTGAATAGTCGATCGACATCTACAAATCCTAAAATTTCCAATGGTGCTTTCAAATCTTCATTTGGAGCCCATGAAGCTAGTAAAATGTTCCCTACAAGATTAGGCATCATTCTTTCAAAAATGCCAGTGCATTTTTTATCGCTAACATCTGGCTCCAACTGGGATGGAGACCTCCCTGCAATGTCTCCAAGAACCTGGCAGACCCTGTGCCTTTAGTTTTGGGCATGGAGTCATTCAGTCTTTACAATTTATCATCTGGCTATTTTCCAAAGTTTTTTGTTTTCTTTCCCAATCTTCTTTATCTATAGCATGTCTACTTCAAACTCCCCTGGAAATGTTGTTTGCACATTGACATGGCATCTGTTGTGGAAATATCTTCATTAAGAAGAAAAGTGTTGAACATAGGCAAAATGGTGAGATATGTAACCATGGTTTTGAAAATTTCAGGATAACTTCAAGCTCGAAATGAGAGTATTGCAGACAGCTTGAGGTCTTTGACTTTTCATTTTCTAGCAGCTTCAGATGCAAAGCATTTGTCTTGAGATGCCTTGGTGTGTTGAATCAAACACTTCACCCTGCTCGATTTCTTCGAAGAACATCATTGCACCTTATGACCCAATGCCCATCTCTGTTTCGATCTCCATATCAATGCAAGTTGTTCAGTCATGTCATTGCCCTGAAAGGACTCTGGAAGAAGATTTTCAGAAGATAATTGATCCATATTGAATTAGAAGACTGAGCCAGCCACCTAGGTCCTCTGAAATAAAATGTACCAAAACCCAATATATATTGCCACAAATCTGGATATTGACTGCCTAGCCATGATGAATATAGATATCAGAGATCTTCTTCCTCCTATAAGCCCATGGCTCAAAACCTTGTTAATGAATCATTAAGGGTTATAGCTTTATCTTTGCCAGTTGAGAAGTAATCACATGGATCGTCTTAGAAAGAGAAAACATGTGATCTTTCTTTGAAAAGAGACACCTAAAACCCTTCCCAAGAAGAACATTGGTCTCATGTCTTGAGTTGGGAAAAACTTACAAGTGTATGACCATCTCCTACTAGAGCTGCCATTAGAAATATTGAAGCAATTTCACCAATATTTGAGGATATTGTGTACCGAATTAAAACCTTCATGTTGTTGTAAAATGGAACGACCTTCAGTAACAGCTGCAACTATTGAACTGAAAATGTCATCTTCTAAGACCATATCAGATGCCTCCTTTGTGACCTCTTTAGTGTGAGGATCTTCCACGAATCTTTGATGCTAAGATTTTCTTGATTTGGTGGAGAAAAACTTCGATCTGGGAAAAAATACACCTTCGCTGGCTAGTCTCAGGTTTTACCAGCTATTTTGCCTTAAGATTTGCTAGTTATCTAGTGAAAGCTCTGCTTTTCACCAGCTAACTGGTTATAATTTTGCCTTCTGCACTGGTGAAAGTTCTGTTTTGGCCAAAGGAAAACTTTTCGCGTTTAAAATCAAAAATTATTTACATCCACTGATAAAGAGGATCTGATACCCTGTGTCTTCAAATATATCCTAGCATACCCTTGCAAAGTCAAAAACAGAGTATAGCCAAATATAAATGACCGAGCTCCTGTAGATTGCACTGATTTCTTGCTGACTGTGTAATTTGGCCCTTGCTAATGTTCTGATCCTCCAATATTCACAGGTTTGCCTTATATCTTTTCAGAACCAAAACTTCTCCTGCATTTTCTTCTGAAAATTATTCAATACTTTCACGTGCTAACTTCTCTTGAATTAGCTGATGTTGGATGTGACATAGTGGACTCAAAACTATCCCCCAATCTAGATGTTTGACCAGGTATAGATGCATGATTATTTTCGAAGGAAAAAGAAGCAGGTCTCAAGATTCTATATGCACCATGCTCCTGGATAGACAGCCAAACAACTTCCATAACCGTTGTGTCTTCTAAGTTCAAGTAAATTATAATCTCTGTTGTATCGACCAGGCAAAGGTTTGGACCTTGTCTCAGCAATCCCCAGATGAAACATGAGTTGCGAGAATCCCATTTGTATCTGAAACTGGATTAGGAACAATAAGATCCTGTCTGTCAGCTTTTTTAGAGGATAATTTCTGTGCAACATGCATAGCCTCTTGTCCTTTATGCATTCTTTTCTCTTCAGCATGTTCAAATCCATTCTCATTTTGTTTTGAGATACCACGCCATCATCCTCCATTTGTTGTGACTGTACTGAAGAGGCCACGATCATGCCAATAGACAATAACATGGCCAAATGGAAGTTTTCACATCGCCATTTCCCGTGCACAATGTTTTGGATGTTAGCGCCTGTATAATGCATTCTGTGGTTTGCACAAAAACAATTCACCCCTATACTTCTGGTTATGAGCGGCGTGTGTAATAAATGTAAAATGATAATGTTGCTGCTCCTTTGCAAGATTCAATACAACTACAACAATAGGAAGAACTTCACCTTTTGTGCCAAAAATCCATGAACACAGCTCTACTTCATCAAATCTGTCGCATGCACATCTTCTGCCTGCAAAATCGGGCATTTGGACTCGGTGTTTGTATGCGGACTTGTAACTGAATATCCAAAAAGGAAGAACGCCATCTGTCAAACTATTAGAATGCATCTATACTTCATCAAATCTTCCACGCACACATATTCTGCCTGCAAAATCGGGCATCTGGACTCAATCCATCCTATCTCAAATTTTGAAGCCAGTTGGTCATCCTATCTATGTCAACAGTTCTCTCCGATTCACACCATTGCCAAACAGTAGTTGAGCCTTTCCCATTTACATTCCTCCTTATCGTCCGCTGCCACTGAGTTCTGAGAGTGACCTGTCTGAGGTCTTGGTTCTGGAAGTAAATGACGCAAGTGGGAGTCGAACCCTCGTCGACGGTTATCTCCAAAGAATACTCGCCCCAGGCATGTGTGACCTTGATGATTGCAGTAGTTGATTTGTAACAATATATCATTTGTATTTTAACAATGACCCACCAAGAAGACATGTTAACTTTATGACAACCTCTGCTGACATGCTACATATTTGTTCGCTTTCTGATTGAAGAATCCCTTTTAACGCAATCACGACCTCATTCTTTTTTAGGGCTTTGCAACGCCACAACCAATTAATCACAACAGGTGAATAAAATCATAGGTAGCCAACTAAACCTTGAATTGTTTTTCCAAGCTGGAGATGAAACGTTGAAATGCTTTGAACCTGTCAGACTATCCAGAACGCATCTATACTTCACCAAATCTGTTGCGTACACATTCTCTGCCTGCAAAATCGGGCATCTAGAAGTTGTCTGCATTTTATTTTTTGTATTTACTGAAAATCATAATCCTACATGCAATGGTAATAGAAAAACACATGGCCTTCATATATGTCAAGGCTCGCCATGTGGAATAGATGAGATATGTAAAACCACACCTAATGGGCTTGGTATTGGAGTTGGGTTTTGTATGGTTTATGTGTTGAATGTGCTGGACATTTGGGCTTGGGGTTTGCCATATTTCTTGGTGCGCTTAGGCAATACTAACAATGTTTTGAAGTGTAGGTCAGAAGACAATCTAAGGAGAAAATGATCAATGGGAGCTTTTGATGAAAAACCTGCAGCCTGCCTATAATCTGCCTATAGCCTGTCTTTTTTATTCATGAAATCAACAACTGAAGAATATATGACTGCTCGTATGGCGAGCTTATTTTCTTTCCTAATCCTACTTCTAATCAGTTAAAGCGAACTGATCAAGTAAAACTGAATTTCCAATGCAGCCAAGAAAGTAATTGAATTCCAATTTTATGCAAAGTCACAGACATCCAGACTGTAGCATGTGAAACATAATCTTTAAAATCATACTTACAATCCAAGCACCCAACCTTAAAGATGGAAACAATTGAAATTTTCTCATTGCAAATCGGTAATGGGATCTTGAAATCCATATAAAGCTGGTTTCTCAACATCTAGCAAAGAAACATGCATCACAAACTGTTGATCTAATTCTTTCTTCTCTTATTCACCCTCTTCATGTCTGCTGCAAATTTCTAGTCTCTGCCAATCTTGAAACTGTATGCTGCCTTCATCATTTATTGCAGATTTGAAACTGTTACTTGCTGATTTATCAATCTACTCAACATCTTGAAAGTTTTCAGAAGGAATAATCTGATCATCATCTTTAAAGATTTCGAAAGAAACAATCTGATCATCATGACAGTCATCTTTAATATATTAATCTGATACAATGTTAAGGGCGTCCTCATGGCTATCATAATGTGGATCAACAATTTTTGGATACTGAAGAGTATTCTCTATAGTAGCGTACTCTTCATGAACATCTTAATATTTAGTCAATAAATGAAATTCATGACAACATTCAGGATAGAGAAGATCATCTGGAAAAAGTTCTTTACAAAAGGAATTGAAGGCTGAATGGAAATATGTCAAAGAACTAACACTTGCATTAGGAAGAGACCGGCACCATTCACGAGCAATTCCCTCTAATGAGAAAAAGAAGAGTTGGATTGTAACACACCCACTATCATAATTTAGAATTTTTGGGTTAATCTCCCACAAATGAGAAATCTCCACAAACTTGCATTAGCGAAATGCCAATCCCTGGTTCAATATCGAGATTCGGGGTTTCTCCTATTGGGGTTTTGACACCCACGATGTTTTGGCAACTGCAATCACCAATCTCCGATCTCCGATTCGCTCCTTGGTTGCCTCAACCCCACTTGGCTAAGCCTTTGGTCCACACGACCGGTTCCTATATGACCATAGTGACAACTTCTCATCTGGGTTTCGGATTTTGCGGTGCCAGGGTGCACATGTACCTGGAAGTCCCGATCCTCCGATCCCCGATGTGCTCCTAGTGTATTGGCTCTCTAGGCTAAGTCCTGGTCAATACGACCACAACCTTTACAAGACCACAGCCTTAAATCCTGTCGGTGTTTGGCGCCTTTCAATGTCATGATGCACAAGTCCCCTGGACTCTCGACACACCTTTACACTGGCTAGCCCCTTTGGCTATACAATGGTCCACATGACCACTTACCATATGACCGCATCCATGTAACCTTCCATCGAGGTTTTGGCATTTGCGATGACACAAAACACATGTCCCCGGGACTTGCGATTTCCCGATTTGTGACGCGCCCTTTTTATCATGCTAGCCCCACTGGCTTAGCCCCTGGTCCACATGACCAACTCCGTGACTACTACCTTATCCCCGTCGAGGCTTTGGGGTTTCCAGTGTCACAAGACACAAGTCCACGGGACCTGCAATATCCCGATTCCCGACTCTCTCCGAATTCTTGACACGCGTCTTCCTTACAACTTCGTCCTCCTCCGCTGCTGTGCTAACAGCTGGCCTCCACTACGTCTCTGTCCTTCTTCACTGTCGGGATGACAGCTGGCCCCCACTCATCAGGGTTTCGCGGATCGCGAATTCAAAGTGTCTAAACATCATGTCCCCAGAATTCCTGATTTCCCGATGGGACCAAACGCCGATGGTTTTCAATGATTGCCACTTGTCTCGCAGATGGACGACTGAGATTGTGTCGGGATTTTTCTATGTGTTTCCCGACTCTTCCCAGATGACGGACACCTGTCCTTCACTCTGACTCTGGTGGTCCCACCATGCTTACGTCATCGTCGGGATATCGTCGATCGTGATTCCCAGCGACGCAGTTTCCTTATCTTTGAAAACCTCGATTTCCCGATCCACGACTCTACTGGATCTCCTGACACGCGTCACGCACAATGGACGGTCCAGATCCGATCGGGAAATCGCGTATCACGATTTCAACATACATGAGTTTCCTATCTCCGGAAACCCCGATTTCCCGATTCACGACTCTACGGGATCTCTTGACACGCGTCACGTACAATGGACGGTCCAGATCCGATCGGGAAATCGCATATCGTGATTTCAACATACATGAGTTTCCTGTCTCCGGAAACCCCGATTTCCCGATTCACGACTCTACGGGATCTCCTGACACGCATCACATACAATGGATGGTCAAGATCCAATCGGGAAATTGCATATCGCGATTTCGTGTTGCAACGGTTCTATACTCTTCAAATCTCCGATGGTAAAATCCCGACGCCTCCCAAAAAGGCTGACACGTGTCCTGTCGAGATCAACGGCTAGGATCCGTTCTCGGGATTTCGAGAATCACAAGGGCTCGATTCTCTGCCTTAACAAAACCCCGATGACCCTGATATCCCGATGACTTCTCTGGGATGCTGACACGTGTCCTGCCGAGATCAACCGCTAGGATTCCTTCTCTGCATACTAGGGTTTAACTCCAGTGCAACTCCTCGAGATCTGACGGCTGACGGGATTTTGTCAATCTTTTCTGTAAGATCCTGACCATCGATTTCTTCCTCCTTGAAGACCTTCTCGAGAATGGCTAAGTATCCCTTCTACAAGAGGGAATCTCTACTAGAGATCTATTCCATGGATTTCCTGGAAACGGATAGGGGAAACAGCTTCCCGAGGACAAGTTGGGAGCCTAACTTAGCTCAATCTAAGCATAACTAGATCTATTAATCAACGTAAGTCATGCATGGTTTCCTCTGTGATAAGCATATATCAACTTAGTCATATCAAACACTACGCGGATACTATCATGCTGAAATCATTTACAATTTCACAGTTCTATGAGCTAATATCTACTCCTTATTATCAATTACTGCACAGACATTCTTACACAGGAAACATTTACAATTCCACAAGTCTATCAACATATGTGACAGCATATAAATTTCAAGATGTAATATGAGCAAAACACTTATCAGAAATGACTTCAACAATGGAAGCAACTACTGAGAGGGGTGCTCGTTTCCACCCAACCGTAGGCGTAGCAACTCCTAATGGATTTACCACTAGCCACCACCGAGCTGAGGCCACGATGTTCTGAGACCTGCGTCTCCCTGTCTGCCAGTGCCCAGGAGCAAAGGTTGCAATCCCCTCCTCTCTGCGATCACTCACTCTATGTAAAATTGCCATAGTTTCCCCTCGCATCCACCCCCCTTCAATCGCTTCTGCCATATGCCTTATCCTCTCGCGAGGTTGCGTGTGGCACGATTACCCTCGCGCTGGTCAGTCATGATGGCTCTACGAATAGGCGGTTCACCTCCCCATCCCTCATCAAACCACCAACCTACCGGCCTGCAAGGCATTTATTTCAGGGCTAGCGAGCCGCTTTTGGTTCTCTGGGCCAGTGGAGTCCAAATATGGTATTTAATTCTTGGTGGAAGTTAACGCCCCCTTTCCAGGTGCCCTCCACCACCATCGCGGTCTCTTTTTTGCACATCCCCTCTCAGCAGTTCTGCAATAAATTCAAACTGTTATTTACATTCATTGACCTCTTCCTGCAGGTCCATTTACATCACATATTCCTACTTATGATTTTTTCCATAGTCCTTGGCCAGTTCAGTTATATTTACAATCTGGGGGAAACAGGGTGTTACACGGATCTGAACATCTTCATGTACAATTTCAAGTCGATGAATAAAATCATGAAAATCCAACAAGTGTTCAGCTGGCACTTCCCATTCTTCTCCTTGAAATCTGGGAAGGTTGCGTTCCCATTCATCTCTGCTAGGCATTGGATTAGGGAAACCAACAATTTTTGAAAAATCACAGAACACATACCTCTTAGATAAGATCTTGTTCATTTCATACCAGTCAGGTCGCCAACGAATTTTAGAATAGTGGAGTCGCCACCGAATTCATCCTTCATGGAGTCGCCAGATAGATGATTACAACCAAATAATGTGTCCAACCTTTTTCTATCATCAAAGATCAGATCTATGTCGTCTCCCAGGGAAGTTGAGCTTCGATCTCCTCTCCCCGGCAACGGCGCCAATTTGTTATCACTCCAAGAAACTCCTTAGGGTTGTAGACTAAGGATTCTTGGTAACTTAAAAATAATGTGTAGGTATGCTTGGAACAATGGGATCCTCAAATGATTAATGTAATAGACAACTCATCATACATCAAAAGAAACAATGCTTTCAGGAAACAATAATCAGATCAAGTAATTTGAAAGGAGAGGATGAAGAACACTAATCTTGATTGCCAAATACAACTGGATGTAGGGATTAATGCAAGATAGAAAGAAAACCTTCACTTCAAGTCTATGAGCTCAATAAAGAGATGACAGTCTTCATAAGCTAAGATAAACTGAAATAAAATATAGAGAAGGAAACATGAATATTTCTGATATTGAAAGCGAAAGGAGACTGTAATTTTATTATGTCATAAGAGTCTATACAGTAGCACAAAAAATATTTCCAGTTTGAACCCTCTGTCTGTCTTAAGTCTGTAGCTTTATAGATTTACATCACAGTTCTCAGATCCTAAAACAATGGATTTGATATTCTAAAAATAGAAAGTAAACTATATTTACAAATAACTAGGAAGAGATCCTCAAGATGAGGTCAATCCATATCTAAGAGTAGTAAATTGCTGATGAAGTGCAGTTTTAGCCTCCCAAGGCTGTTTGATTTGGTCCTCCAAAGATAAAATTCGAATTTGGTGAAGTGTACAAAAACCCTGATATTCTGCCTTTGAAAAAGATGCCAAATGTAGTTGAAAAACCTCTTTTTGACCTTATCCCTCAAAACTAGCCTTGGAATTAGACTTGATAATTCAACACCTGTACATTTGAAGTGGTTTCAGACCATTCAAACTCAAAAAATCCCGATCTGGGCAAAAATTCAGTTATTCTGGCTGTGACAGGCTTTCACCAGCTAATTTACCCGAAAATCCGCTCCTTAGCTGGTGAAAGGCGGAGCTTTCACCAGCTAACTAGCAAAATTCAAGACGGGTTAGCTGGTGAAAGCGCAGATTTTTTAAAAATCAAATTTCTCAGTCATGGAGAGTCCGTTTTGCATGCTTGAATAGTCGATCGACATCTACAAATCCTAAAGTTTCCAATGGTTCTTTCAAATATGCATTTGGATCCCGGGAATCTAGTCAAATATTCCCTACAATATTAGGCATCATTCTTTCAAAAATGCCAGTGCATTTTTTATCGCTAACAGATACATCAGATTATCAGTGTTTCCTAGACTAGCCAAGTTAGGAACATTACATTAGGCATGGCTAAAAATATTTTCTTTCATCATTTGGGCATTTTTATCTTCTTAATTTCATTGGATGATATGTTATGAGGACATAGCATTTTTTTAATACTTTTACCCTGTCTTTCTTTATACCCATTATAAAAAAAATTCAATAAATGCAGTGTTCCCCTTTCTCCTTTATTTTTTGTTATTTTAAGGCATGCTCAATAATTGATGATTTCATGTTTTCACGGGATGACTTCAACCCATTAAAAGAAAATTTGTGAGTGAACGTAATACAAGAATCTCAGAGGCATACTACCAAATCATCGTGAGAAAAGAAGTTTGTTACATGTCATTCTGACCAAGTGAAGGAGTCTTCACGTAATTTCTTTTCATAAGAAATGAGTCATGAGATCTCAGTTGATAGTTGATCGGATATCATTTCACATAGAAAAGATAGCGTGACATGCAAGCAATTTGAAAGTTGTTACAAAAAGTACTGAACATCACAAGAGAATACCCATGTGGGTTTGGAGATAGGATCAATGGTTAGGATTTCTTTTTTTGCAAGTTAAGGATCATTTAGATCAGAGCTTAAATGATTAAGTCTCTTTTTGAAGAGAAAAATTATTGAGTGGAAAACCGAGCTCACAAAATCGGTTGGAAACTACCAACCCAAACGAAAACAAGTCTAATTGAGACTTGTGATCGGGTAGTTATCCCCTGTTGTAGGAGGGATTTTCTTACCTGTCAACAGATCCCCAAACAATTGTTTTCCATTTTTTATTTTTGAGCTAGCTTGTTTTATTTTCCATTGACATGAATGATTTCCTTCCTCTATAAGGAGCTTTTTGATATTTTTCATATAAAAATACCAAGTCTCCCTCTATCCTTCCTAAAACAATGTGGAGCCTTTATTTCTTGGTCTGAGATTATATTTTGTACTCTCCAAAGAAGATTTATGGAGACCTTCTTGTGGTCCTTGTTGCTTACTTAGATATACAAACTTTCTAAATATTGAGTTCTCTTCTACAAGAGACTCTCCTAACCTCTATAATGGAATAATAGGAGTAGGATTTGGGTTTTTTTTATCCCTAAGAGGATAGGAAGAAAATCACTCAAATGATATACTCCCTAGATCTCTTCATTTTTTTCTGCAAGACCCAAAACATAATTTATCAGAATAGTTCATTTTTGCACGGGATAGTTTTTTTGACTTACTTGTTTGCTGCAAACTCTCCATTATTTTTCTAGAGGCTTCCAGAGCCTATGTCCTATGAATATCTATCTCCATTGGATTTTGTGAATTTTTTGAAGGTGATCCTTGAGACGAAACTGGAAGAATATTATTGTTGTAGAAAATATGCAACAAGGGTGAGAAAAACTCCATCTACAATGGTTTTTCTAGATCACTGACAAAAACGGGTAAAAAGAAAATAAAACTTACTTTTATCAATGGATGCACATTCATTTAGATCTTAATCTACCATAAAAGAAATAAAACAAAAGACATACCAACTGCAAAATGTAGTAGAAATATCCAAAGAATGTGATCAATCTCTATACCCAATGGAAAGAATCAAATAAACAACAACTGTGAAGAAACCATTGAAGACAAGAATCTCCTGGTGGTGATCTGTAAACTGTCATGGATATTCCACTAGAACAGTTTGTCACAATAGATCTGATAAATAAAAATAAAATCTACATTAAATTTCTTTAGATTCTAGAATATTAAGTTATTGATTATCTTCTTATGCATGAAATAAATAAAATGAAAAAAATAGAGAATAGTAAAGTACAATCACACACCATCCACAAGATAACACAAATATTTTCTCTAGGAAACCCTTACGGGAGAAAACCCATCTAGAAGGTGAGGTTTTTTCGCTCTCTTTTCCCTGGTATGGAAATAATCCAAGTACAAAGGTAAGAAAATTTCTATGGACTTACCTAAGACCTATAGCCTATTAGACTGCTACAACACATTAATCCCCTTTGTTATGCTCTCTAATTCCCACTCCCAGTTGTTTTTCTCTTCTATGGAACAAAATATAGTAACATAGAATGGAACCCCTTGTCCTCCTAGTGGCTCGGTATTTAACATAGCCCGATAGCCATCTAGGGGTAGGCTTTTGAATTCCTCAACCCTCAATCATGGTGGGGTTTTGAATCTTCTAGAATATTATAAAAATTTATCACATGTATAGCCTCATATGCATGATTAATGGGTGATAACATGGCATCCTCTCGTACCATGGTGGTCAACACAATAGTCCAACTTGTAGGAGGCATAAATTTCCCATATGAACTCTGATTGACACATGGTATGCACCATTGGAAAGGTATCAAAGTGTAGAACACTGTCAAGGGAGTGGGTTCATGTTTCAGACACCAGAACCCCAAAAAACATCATTTAATGCCTCACAATATCTCTAGAAGGTTCTGGACCCCAATTTTCCAAATTGGGACCTAACACTAAAATAAACCTACAAGTTTCTTCCTCCAATTTTTTCCACTCAAAAAGCATCGAGATAGATGAAAAATAATATAATGATCTAATCCATATCATACCTCCCCATTTAGAGAGGATTTTGATCGCCAAAATTGTTGAATTTTTCAGATCTGATAATTATTTCCTTATGATTTCAAACACAATTTTATGCCACTGTTATCATAGAATAATTACACACTGAAATATCAACCAAAAAAAAATGCAATGAAAACAATATAATCATAGAAAGATAGTCATGCACAATAGAAAAAAAAAATTATCATGGGAAACCCAACCTTGGGAGAAAACCCAACAACTTTTCTTAAGAAGAATTCAAGACAATAAGTACATCACCATTCAATTAAGAAATCCTAGCACAAGTTCTCTCTATCACGAGGAAGAACCCTCAAGAAATAATGAACCACCAAAAGATAGAAAACCCTTCAAAAATGGTGAACCACAAACAACTGGAAACTATCAACTACAAGTACAACTGACTAGTGCACACTTGATGAGAAGAGTTGTGTGATAATGTGAAAATGAAATGATCAAGCCTCTTTACAAGCTATAGATCCTTTGGATGATCTGATTGAAGTGCGAAACCATTCATCAATACTAAGACTCAGAAAATATTTTGAGAAAATAACCCTTATCCAAAGTGAATTAGATTGAGTGAGGCACCGAAGATTCTTTCCATCCAAATCTTGGGTAAAGGTTTGAATATCATTGAGTCCCCACACCCCATACTCCTTAGGAGAGGTGATGGATTTCCAACTAGCTAAATGTAATCCTCCATGAAGATTGTTCCCACTCCACAAACATTTGAAGCTTAACCTACAGATCTTGTCCAAAATTCCCTTAGGAATGGATGCTATAGAATTTCGATACACATGAATACCCTCCAAAACTGATTTGATTAATACGAGCCTTCCTCCTCTTGACAATAGTCTGTTCTTCCATACAAAAACTCTCACCTCCACTTTGCGAATAAGCCAAGCCCAATATTCTTTACGATATCAATACGGCTTGAGATGAAAGCCAAGGTATTTAAAGCCAGCTTCAAGAGCCCTTCTTTGAGCTATAATTAAGGCTAAAAGAGAATTTGCTTCTGCTTCAAATCACTTATTAATAATGACACAGGATTTCTCCAAGTTGATCAACATGCATGTAGCTCGAAAACAGAGGTCTAGTATTCTTTTTAGTTCTGAGACCTCTCTCGGGGATCCATTGACACTACAAAAGACTTCATCAATGAAAATGAGATGAGAGATCATCTCAGTCTACGAAACTTTGACCACTTTCAAGGAGTCACGATTACATGCATCTTGTTACGAGGAAAATCTCTCTATGGCTAGGGTAAACCACAAGAGACAGAAATGACTGTAGAAATCAACTCTATTCTCAAGTATGCTATATAAACAAATATTCTAGCGAGAGAAGATAAAATTCATACCTCGTCCGAACATTCGATGAATTCCACCATTGAGCACTTGACCCAAAGAAGTATACCTGCAACTAGTCCTCAACAACCAAGCAAAGCAAGCATATGGTGATAATATATGATGTTAGCACGTTCGATAGCATAACCCATTAATATACATAACAAATACACCCATGTAATAATAAGTCAGATATTCGTAAGATATCAATTGGACGGGAAAAGAGTATTTCTATTAATATATGATCAGCATAAGTGAAAATGTTATAGACTTTCATGTTGGCACGGTTCGGAACTGAGAAACTAAGTTCCTTCCAGTTGGGCCTCCACCACTTCAATCCTTTACCAAAGGAAAGCTCATCAGAGAGAGACAATGAAGTTCTCAATCAATAAGGGAAGAGCTTGGGGGTTGAACACCATGTTCAGACTTAAAGGACAAAGGGATGCAGAATCAATATGAAGTAAATAATTTCTCCAGAGTAACTTTGCTCTCAAAGTTGAATTCTTTCTCCTCCTTTCCATAGCTCGGAATTGGCCCATTTATATCCTTCAAATGGAAATGAAGGGCTGATTCGAAACGTTTCCAGTATATTGAAGGCCAAGGATCATAGATCTCTTGTCGTGACATGGAAACCCGACGCCATTTTTCATTTTTGGGCACAATTCCTCATGTATGCGGGTTGTAGTGGTGAAGCCTGCATATACGCATGTTGTATAGTAGGCAAGGTGCGTACATGTGGAAAAAATGTATTTTTTATCTTTGGTATTTACAAAAAGGGATGAAACATCTCCATAGGGAAATGGAAAAAGTTCCTATGTGCAAGATTGCATAGGGTGAGGCAAATCTTGCTATAACACATATTTAATTAGTCTACTCAAACCTTCAAAAATCAAGAGAAATGTGATAGGAGACATAGGACATCCTTGATGGAGACCCCTTGAGGCTTTGAAAAAATGGGAGGGAGACCTATTGATGAGGATAGAAAAGGTTGCACTTTGAATGCACCCCATGATCCAATTTACCTCTGCCACTTTCATGCCAATCTGAAGAAGATCCAGACGCGAAAATGTCCAACTAACCCTATCATACACTTTGGACAAATCCAATTTAAGAATATTGGCCTTAATATTCCTTTTTATGACTGAATGGAGAACTTCCTGGGCCCTGGCCACAACATCATGAATCTGATGGTTGGAAGAAAACCAAATTGTTCTTCCCCAATTACCTCACTAAAAACAAGCATGAGCCTTCTAGCAATGATCTTAGCAAGCAACTTATACACCACATTGCAACAAGAGATCAGTTGAAAATCATCAAAGGAAACTACATCTTTTTTCTTGGGTATAAGGCAGAGAAAGGTTGAATTTAAATCTCCATGGACTCTTCATGTCCTCTGTGACTCCTTTACTACTTCCAATAAGTCTTCTTTCAGAAACACATAGAAGGATTTAAAGAACTCCACTGTGAACCCATCTGGCCTAAGGCTCTTATCGCTCTGCATAGAGGATAAAGTTGCACCCACTTTAGGTTTCATAACTTCATCACTTAAATCCTAATTAATTTCCTCCGACATGATGGAGGGAAGGTTGGTCACTACCTTGAGAGTTTCTTGAATTGGGTAACCCGTCGAGGCCGTAAAGAGAGCTTCAAAGAAACTAGCTCCTGCTTCATCTTTTTCTTGAAAGGAGCTAACCAACACACCCTCTTCATTCTTAATTTCCCATATTGAGTTTAAGTTTCTCCTGAGGTTGGAAAAATTATGGAATAATTTTGTATTATTGTCTCTTGCTTGGATCCAGAGGGCATGACTCTTCTTCCTCCATTCTAACTACTCGTTCTTTATCCAATTGGCTCTTCTCTCCTCCAAGATTTTGAGATTTTTTAGCAACGAATCATTGAGAGCGCCTTCATCTATATTGCTTTAGATCCTAGAGATGATTTATTCTATTTCCACGATCTCTTTATGAATTTTGGCTCTCCATACCATAATCCATTGTTTAATTGCCTCCTTAAGCCTCTTGAGATTAGCTACGAATTGCATAATCATTGGATCGAGAACCGAGTGAGAGAGTTTGACCCATATTTCACCTATCAACTTTCTAAAATCAACATCCTCCAACCAAACTTGATTTATTTTTAAGGGGGAAGAGGGTGCCTTTGATCTGAATTTACACAACAAGGAGATTGGTTTGTGATTAGAGCTCTCACCTTCCTCTACTACTGAGTTGAATCTGAAACCCATTCCCAACAAGGCCTATGCAATAAGAAATCTATCCAAAAGCTTGGCTACTTCCTCCCTACATGTTCTAAAGTTGCACCAAGTTGGAACGAGCTTGCCCGGTT
The DNA here is from genome assembly GCA_009831015.1 of Picea engelmannii. Classification (NCBI taxonomy): domain Eukaryota; kingdom Viridiplantae; phylum Streptophyta; class Pinopsida; order Pinales; family Pinaceae; genus Picea; species Picea engelmannii. Next base: position 93,986 of record ML812351.1, read on the forward strand.
CCATGCCAACCAGATGATGATTTACAAGAAAATCACGAAAGAAACCCCCTTGACGGTCTTCCCTAGGGTGCGGGCCCCAAACCTCCCTAAGGCATGGGGTGAAGTTCAAGTCACCTCCTATCACTGACAAAGGATCATTTAAAATACTTGTTGAACACAAGTCTTCCAAAAATGGGGGTCTGTCAAAGTATGGACAGTAGATATTCACCACCGAAAAATCAAACAAACAATCTTTATCTTTAATTTTACATAAATGGACATCTGACACACTGAGGAAGAAATGGATTTGAAGTCCGAGCTCCAACCTAGTAAGATACCACTCATCATACATTTTTCATCCACCGAACTAAAAGACCAATTGTTCATCCATGAACTACACATTTTTACGACAGTCTCACTAGGAAACATCATCTCCAGAAGCAAGATGATATCCAGATTAAGGCTCAGGAGAAGCCTTTTGAGGGAAAGGTTTTTAAGAGCACCCCGAACCCCTCTACAATCGAAAGAGAGAAGAATCATTTTGAGGGGGCTCGGGGCAGGGCACTCCCTGCTCTAAGGGCCTTGGTTATGGTGGACTGGGTTCCTTTTCTAACTTATGTTGTTGCTTCTACTTGGATTTGGAAAAGTATGAATTCCTTCCCACTTGTGACACCACAGGAGGATCCAAAGCTAAGCCCCCCTTCGAAGGGGTGGCTCTAGGTGGACGACCGTTAGAGAGGAGGGCATACCTACTGACTGGCAGGGAAGAGGACGAAGGGGAAAATGAAGAGGGGGGGGGAGGGGGAGTCATCATAAGAGCCTATTGATGCTTTTTCCCCTTGAGAGGGGGAAGGGGAAAGGGGGAGGGGAGAGGCTTTAGAGGCAAGTGGAGAGGGGACAAAATACAAAACCTCATGAATCGATGGAGGAGGGGGTTTTGCACCAACTTCCAAGCTCTTAGGAATAGGGGGTGTGGGACAAACAGGGAGAGACTCCCCTACAATTGGGGACATAGGCTAGGACAGGGGAGACAAAGGACCAAACAAAGGCGGGACCATGGTCTCTACATGAGGAGCAACTTTAGGTAAGTTATCCACACGAGAATAAAATAGAGGGGTCGTCTTGTCATAGACGATACCTGAGTCAAAAGCCTGAACCTCCAACCCCCTGGAACAACTAGCACACCCCCATCTCTAATAGGGTCCAGAGAAGCCAAAGCCACTTTGCCTTTAACTGAAACCACTTCCAATATCTTATCCTAAATTTATTTTTAATAATTTTTTACATATCTTATCCATACATCTCATATATTAGAGTTTTTATTTTTTATATTATATTGGATCAATTAATATCTTTAATCATAAATATTATATATCTCCCTCTTATGTATTTGTTATTCGCTTTGTTTTCCTACCAATGCAATAATTAAGTACATTTTAAAACTTTATGTAGTTAAATATATGTAGACTTTATATAAATAATATCATTTTTAAATTTCAATATTTAAAATAAATTTACTATTATTTTTTAAATTATATTTAGAATTGTTGTAATAAAATATATATCTAATTACATATTAATGACACTTATAAACTTTCTTTTAAACAGTTGTTGGCATAAAAACATCTCATATAGCTTATTGACTGACCTGAGATGGGCAGAGGGGCGAATAAATCCATCGTGCGTATTGACTTGAATTGAGTGGGGGCAGAGGAGTGAAGAAACCAGGCAAAAGCAAAAAATCTCAGCATTCATTTCAATGGAGAATTATTAAGAAGATCGACTTGAGTTGAGAAAGGCACATGGGTGAAGAAATAAACTTGAGTGGGCAGAGTGGCAAAGAAACTGGATGTATTGACTTGACTTGAGTGGGGCAGATGAGCGAAGAAACCTAGCAAAAACAAAAAATCGTGTGTACAAGGTGGCTTTTTTGGTGGTTAGTCTAGCTTTTATTTCCTTCTAATGCTTGAAGGTGCCATTTATTTCATTTTATTATCGTGTGTACAAGTTAAAGGTTCTATTTGGTTGAGACAAGTAGGAAGTATAAGGGCATATACCCCTATTTGTGTTTCCACCATTTTTATTTCTAAGGGAATATTGCTTCATAAGGGTTTATTGAGAGGAGTATAATTGCATACACCCTCCTAGTTAAAAACCTAGCTAAGAGAAGCTTGCCTTGGGGAGTAAAATGGTTTACACCCCCAAGGAAGTAGCATATCTAGCCTCTTCATATTCTCTTGACTCTATTAAACCATTTCTTAAAAGCACTAGCCATTTACTTATTACATGGGAGAAATAAATCGTTGCCTTGGTAAACGTACAAATTTCAAGTTTTGAAGTTGTCTCTTTTGGATAATGATTTTTATGCCTTGGGGATTCTTCCTCCCTTAGGGCATCCTCTTTCTCCAAAAAATTCTTATTTTTGTAGTAAGACTAACCTACAGCCATTAGGGCTGCTTTAAACTCTAACCCTAACCGCTAATATCACACAAACTAACCCTAGACTAACCCTCTAACTTTGCTACTTTAACCTACTAACCTAGGTGCATCTATTGGACTAGTTTTTGGTACTTTTTGACAGTTAGATTTTTTGTTGTAATTCATTGAATGCTAAAACCATAAGGTTAATACACTGCTATAGAAATTTACTTTTAATACAACCATCTTTATTCAGTCTTGAAGTGTTATTTTCGGTCCACATTGGTTACTAGTTTTATTGCTGACATTGCTAACTAATATAGACCTTTTACTTGTTGATTTGAATGTAATCTATTGCTGAGTTACTAACTTGTATGTTGTTGTATTTTAGGGACAACAAGATTAACTTTCTAATCCATTACTATACTTGGTTGGAAAAGTGTCTTTTCTTGTGTCTCGGGCAGATACAGGTGCACCGACAACTATCTCTTTATTCAGTATCCATTTACCTCTCTTCACTTACCATTTTCAACCAATATTTTCTTCCATCGCTTGACCTTCCAAGAGACTTATCCTTACACTTCCCTTCATTCTTGTCATTCCCCCTAGGGTCACCGGGATCACCTCCCTAGAGTGACCTAGTCACCCTTGAAGTGCGGGACCTACATCGAGGTGATATTGGATGTAGGATTCTCAAGTTGTAGCACTTGCTTTGTGGTTGGGTCGGGCTTTTCCCAACCTACAACTTGTGCTATAACAGGTCCGATAAACCAATTCGATCTCAATAGACGTTAATCATCATCATCATCATCATCAACAACAACAACAATGTTTAAATTTCAATAAACCAATTCGGTCTAAATAATATCATTTTTAAATTTCAATATTTAAAATAAACCAATTCGATCTAAATAATATCATTTTTAAATTTCAATATTTAAAATAAACCAATTCGGTCTAAATAATATCATTTTTAAATTTCAATATTTAAAATAAATTTATTATTATTTATTAAATTATTATTTATTAAATTATTATATTTTAAATAATTAAATATATATAAGGATTTTATATAAATAATAAGGATGTATTAACTTGATTTGAGTAACCGGATGTATTGACTTGACTTGAGTGGCGCAGATGTATTCAAATAATCGAGAAAAAATCGATTATTTGTATTCAAATAAAGTGGGGCAGATGTATTCAAATAATCTAACAATCGAGAAAAATTCGCAGTATGGAAAAGAAATGGAGAATTATATGGAAACAAACAAAGAAAACCTCATCTTTCCCAGCCAGAAAATCGAAGTAACTTTTTTTCACTTAAACAGTATCTGAATTATAATATAAAAATTAAAATATAAACTTAATGTTATTGTTATTGTTATTAAACTTAGTAAAAACATGTTTATTTGTTTGTTTTTAAAATTTAAAACATAAAGTTCCTTAGGTGTAGGACAGTCGGTGACGAAGTGTGTTGTTAAGGCACTCTATAATGTTAAAGTCACCGGTTTGAAACTTGCAGGGACAAAAAATCCATCCATGTTAAGGGTTGGTGTGGCTCAGGCCGAGTATTTTAAAATATAATGGTTAAGTTTCAAAAGAATTTTAAACGTTAATAATGTGGAGAAATGATTTAATTATAATTATTCGAAGAAAAAAAATCTAAAATGTTAATAACGTGGAGAAATGATTTAATGATAATTATTGGAAAACATAATTGTTAAGTTAAAAGTATATAATTTTCAATTTTTTAATTTATTTATATGAAAATTAAAATTAATTTTTAAATTAAAAATATGATATT
>ML812351.1:113935-132633 GCA_009831015.1 Picea engelmannii
AAGTATGGTGATCTTGGAAAGCTTCTCTTAATGCTTTTCGAGCACAGAAACAAAATTCTAAAGAATCACAAGTAATCACTTACCCTCTTAAGGTTCGATAGACCAATTAGGTCTTAGTGGATGTTAATCATCATCATCATCATATAATGTCGTGGAAGAAACTAAGGAAAAGTAAAACTTAATTAATTAAATCATTATATTTATTTTATTATTTTTTGCTATACTTTTTATATTTATACAAAAGTATAAAATGAAACAAATAAATATTATTTTTCCATTAAAATTTTATATTTATAAAATTTTTATTTTTTCATTAAAATTTTATATTTTAAAATAAGTGATACAATTTTATCAAAAAATAATGTTTTTTAAATAACTTAACTTGACTTGTATATTATATTTCAATATACAAATTTTAAATTGTATGTTTGGATTATATCCATTTCATCATATACATATACATTAATAATATGGGGATCAAAATTGTCATATTATAGTCATTATACGTTTGGATTATAGCCATTTCATCATATACATATACATTAATAATTGGGATAAGAAGAAACTCCTCTTTGAGACTCTTTTTACGCATGTTATTCTATATGGATGCTAAGTTTGGGGATGTAGTATCTCTCATGAATCCTGGAGAAATATAGAGCAAATCCAAAATAATTTTATAACCTATAATCTCAAAATTAAAGGAAATACACCCTATCCCATCCCCTCTTAGAGGCAAACCTTTCCCCCATTGAGAGTGCGGTTATGACTAGATACCTAATGTATAAGAACAAGTTAAACAACATGGAAGACAAGAGGCTTCCTAAAATTGCTTCAAAATCCAATCGCAACCACCTTCGACTCAAGCAAGGATGGCATAAAGATGCCCAGTCTTGGCTAAGCCATTGGGGAATCATGGAAGACACCATTTTGTAGAATAAGGATAATATTAAAAATATCATTAAGTCAAAATTCAAGGAGAAAATGTGGTGTGATAAAGAGTTAGAGGAAAAAATAAAATTAAGGTATTATAAGGATGTAATCAACCCTAATCTAGAAGGTCAAAATTATCTCTCTTTTTCGACAAGTGTAAAGTAAAAAATAAACATTGTTAAGATAAGAACAAATTCTCACAAGCTCCATAGTGAAACTAGGCGTTGGTCAATTCCTAAAACGCCTTGGGATGAAAGAGTGTGTCACCTTTGTGACACTAAGAAGGTTGAAGATGAATATAATTTTCTGTTAGATTGTCCATCCTATACCCAAATTAGATCTCAATTTCAAAATATTTGTCACACTACCAACCTTCCTAACCTTTTAACTCAACAAAACTATGGTGATCTTGGAAAGCTTCTCTTAATGCTTTACGAGGGCACGTAAACAAAATTATAATGATCTGCAAGTAATCCCTTACCCTCTTAAGGTCTGATAGACCAATTCAGACTCAATGGACGTTAAGCATCATCATAGTCATCAACAACAATGTTCCACATCTTGAATTTTATTTTTAATAATATCTTATCCTATTTTTTTTCCCGGGAAAAAAATCCTTTATATTCAAAAAGAATATACAGTTACAGTGTTTGAAAAGGCTTGACAAGGCTCCTTTCAAAACTCAGAGCTAGATCAGTTTCATGTCTATACTTTTCGCTGCTATTCCTATCAAAAAAACAAAAAAGATTCTTGTCTTTACATGTCATACAGAAACATATTTCATACAGTTCCACACATAATACAGTTCCACCCATAAAACAAGAGAAACTAGAATCTGAATTCCATCGTTTTCGTTTCTACACCATCAAAACATTCATAGTAAATGAAAGTGCCATTGTGAAGATAAAGAGCCTTCTTGGATAACTCATCATTCTTGGAATTTAGTTCCCTTAAAATATGATGAAACGACATCCACTCAAAAGACTGGAAGGTGAGCTTGATGTCTTTCATAATCAAATCCAATTTGATATTTTGGATGTTTATTTTCCCTTGGACCTAGTGGATTACCAGCTTTGAGTCCCCTAGAACCTATATCTTGTTGATATATTTCTCTTTGGTTGTATTTAGAAGGGTCCATATAGCTATAAACTCTGCACGATTATTTGTTCCACCCCTAGGAGCATATCTGATGTAAATGTAATGGGACTAGCTAATGAATAGAACCACACCAACCCCACATTTAGGAGGATGGCCTTGAGACGCTCCATCAAAATAACCCCACGGGGTACCGAAATCCAGAGCAGGAATAATGGGGTACCTCTTCTCGAATCTCTAGGATCTTCTTTAAACTCGACAACTTGACTTAGCATGATAGTAGTAGTAATTTCTGGAGGCACAAAAGTATCTTCTAAAATGGATGAGTTGCACACCCACCACAGGTTTGAGACCAACATGCTTGGAAGACCAACATAAAGGGAAATAAAGCGATCCATTAACCATTTTCTGGTGCATTCTTCAAGGTTGCCCCTATTCCAATCCGACTTTGCCCCTAGATTTGATTTGATGATAGTTGTTACTTTACATGCATACGTACAAGAAACAAATAAGTGAGACACAATTTCTTCATCATCTTTACATAGAGAACAACGGTTAGGACTGATCCACCCCCTTTTAATTCCATTTTCCCAGGTTAGAAGTTTATTTTTTAGGTCAATCCATAAAGTAAGCTTGCATCAAAGAGGTACTTTTATCTTCCAAAGGTGTTTTCACCACCACAAGGGTGGCACCTCTTGACTAGCTTCAAAACAAGCTTTGTATCCGAGTTTTGCATTGAAAGACTCATCCTTAGAATTCATCGACCAACACAATGAATCCTCGATCTCCCTGACGATTGCTATAGAGATTTCGCATAGTAGATAAATATAAGAGTCACATTCTTCCACCAAATCTCCTTAGAGATCCAACGAGGCCTAGTCCTTCCACCCAGCTCTACCTCTCATCTGAGGTTCACCCACACAAACATCTAATAAAAAGGAAATGTTGGCTTCACACATATGATTTAGCAAAGGTTCTGATAGTCTAAACTAGTTTCCAATTCCCAACAAAGGGTCCAAACCAACCTTGATATGACACCCATTCTCCACTCTCCAAACCGTCCAAGGGCCCACCAAAGGGAAAGCCTCTACAAACACTTTCCAAGTTATAGATCCTTTAGATGATTTGACTGAAGCATGAAACCATTCATCAATACTAAGACTTGGAAAATATTTTGAGCACATAACCCTTACCCAAAGTGAATTAGATTGAGTGAGGTGCCAAAGATTCTTTCCATCCAAAGCTTGGGTAAAGGTGCAAATATCCTTGAGTTCCCACCCTCGATACTCCTTAGGAGAGGCGATGGATTTCTAGCTGGCTAAATGTAATCCTCCATGAAGATTGTTCCCACTCCACAGACATTTGAAGCTTAACCTATAGATCTTGTCCAAAATTCCCTTAGGAATGGCTGCTATAGAATTCCAATACACAGGAATACCCTCCAAAACTGATTTGATTAATACAAACCTTCCTCCTCTTAACAATAGTCTGTTCGTCCACACGTAAATTCTCACCTCCACTTTACGAATAAGCCAAGCCCAATATTCTTTACGATATCGATCCGACTTGAGATGAAATCCAAGGTATTTAAAGTCGGCTTCAAGAGCACTTCTTTGAACTAGAATTAAGGCTAAAAAATAATTTGCTTCTACTTCAAATCACTTATTAATAATGACACAGGATTTCTCCAAGTTGATCAACATGCATGTAGCTCGAAAATAGAGGTCCAGTATTCTTTTTAGTTCTAAGACATCTCTCAGGGATCCATTGACACTACAGAAGATGTCATCGACGAAAAATGAGATGATAGATAATCTCAGTCTCTGAAACTTTGACCCCTTTCAAGGAGTCACGATTACATGCATCTTTAATTAGTCTACTACCTTCATATATCAGGAGAAACACGATAGGAGACATAAGACATCCTTGATGGAGACCCCTTGAGGCTCTGAAAAAATGGGAGGGAGACCTATTGATGAGGACAAAAAAGGTTTCACTTTGAATGCACCCCATGATCCAGTTTAATGCTCCCACTGACATGCCAATCTGAAGAAGATCCAGACGCGGAAATGTCTAACTAACCCTATCATACGCTTTGGACAAATCCAATTTAAGAATAGTGGCCTTAATATCCCTTTTTATGACTGAATGGAGAACTTCCTGGGCCCTGGCCACACCATCATGAATCTGATGGTTGGAAGAAAATTGAATTGTTCTTCCCCAATTACCTCACTAAAAACAGGCATGAGCCTTCTAGCAATGATCTTAGCAAGCAACTTATACACCACATTGCAACAAGAGATCAATTGAAAATCATCAAAGGAAACTACATCTTGCTTCTTGGGTATAAGGTAGAGAAAGGTTGAATTTAAAGCTCCATGGACTCTTCCTATCCTCTGTGACTCCTTTACTACTTCCAATAAGTCTTCTTTCATAAACGCATAGAAGGATTTAGAGAAATCCATTGTGAACCCATCTGGCCCAGGGCTCTTATTGCTTTGCATAGACGATAGAGTTGCACCCACTTTAGGTTCTGTAACTTCGGCACTCAAATCCTGGTTCATTTCCTTCGACAAGATGGAGGGAAGGTTGGTCACTACCTTGAGAGTTTCCTGAATTTGGCAACCTGTCGAGGCCTTAAAGAGAGCTTCAAAGAAACCAGCTCCCGCTTCAGCTTTTTCTTGAAAGGAGCTAACCAACACACCCTCTTCATTCTTAATTTCCCATATTGAGTTTAAGTTTCTCCTGAGGTTGGAAAAATTATGGAATAATTTTGGATTATTGTCTCTTGCTTGGATCTAGAGGGCATGACTCTTCTTCCTCCATTCTAACTCCTCGTTCTTCAACCAATTGGCTCTTCTCTCCTCCAAGATTTTGAGATTTTTTAGCAACGAATCACTAAGAGCACCTTCATCTATATTGCTTCGGAGCCTAGAGACGCTTTATTCTATTTCCACAATCTCCCTATGACTTTTGGCTCTCCATACCATAATCCATTGTTTAAGTGCCTCCTTAAGCCTCTTTAGATTAGCTACGAATTGCATCATCATTGGATCGAGAACCGAGTGAGAGATTTTGACCCATCTTTCACCTATCAACTTTCTAAAATCAACATCCTCCAACCAAACTTGATTTATTTTTAAGGGGGCAAGGGGTGCCTCTGATATGAATTTACACAACAAGGAGATCGGTTTGTGATCAAAGCTCCCGCCTTCCTCTACTACTGAATTGAACCTGAAACCCATTCTCAACTGGGCCTCTGCAATAATAAATCTATCCAAAAGCTTTGCTACTTCCTCTCTACATGTTCTAAAGTTGAGCTAAGTTGGAACGAGCTTGCCCGGTTCCATGTCAACCAGATGATGATTTACAAGAAAATCATGAAAGAAACCCCCTTGATGGTCTTCCCTAGGGTGTGGGCCCTCAACCTCCCTAAGGGACAGGGTGAAGTTCAAGTCACCTCCTATAACATATAAAGAATCATTTAAAATACCTGCTGAAGACGAGTCTTCCAAAAATGGGGGTCTGTTAGATAAGTTATCCACATGAGAAGAAAATAGAGGGGTCGTTTTGTCATAGACCATACTTGAGTCAAAAGCCTGAACCTCCAACCCCTTGAAACAACTAGCACACCCCATCTCTAATAGGGTCCAGAAAAGCCGAAGCCACTTTACCTTAAAGTGAAACCACTTCCAATATCTTATCCTAAATTTATTTTTAATAAATTTTTACATATCTTATCCATACATCTCATTTATATTAGAGTTTTTATTTTTGTATTATATTGGATTAATTAATATATTTAACCATAAATATTATATATCTCCCTCTTATGTATTGGTTATTCGCTTTGTTTTCCTACCAATACAATAATTAAGTACATTTTAAAACTTTATGTAGTTAAATATACGTAGAATTTATATAAATAATATTATTTTTAAATTTCAATATTTAAAATAAATTTATTATTATTTTTTAAATTATATTTAAAATTGTTGTAATAAAATATATATCTAATTACTTATTAATGATAAATTTTCTTTTAAACAGTGGTTGGCATAAAAATATCTCAGAGAGCATATTCACTCAGGGCAGAGGGGCGAAGAAATCCACCGTACGTATTGACTTGAATTGAGTGGGGCAGAGGAGCGAAGTAACCGGGCAAAAACAAAAAACTTCAGTATTCATTTTAATGGAAAAAAAATGGAGAATTATTAAGAAAATCGACTTTGAGTGGGGCAAATGAGCGAAGATACCAGATGTATTGACTTGACTTTGAGTGGGGCAGATGAGCGAAGAAACCGCAGTATGGAGAAGAAATCGCAGTATGGAGAAGAAATGAAGAAAAAATCGCAGTATCGAGAAGAAATGGAGAATTATTAAGAAAATCGACTTGACTTGAGCGAATTTGAGTGGGGCAGATGAGCGAAGAAACCGCAGTATGGAGAAGAAATGGAGAAAAAATCGCAGTATCGAGAAGAAATGGAGAATTATTAAGAAAATCGACTTGACTTGAGCGAAGAAATCGATTTGAGTGGGCGAAGAAATCGATTTGAGTGGGCAGACTGGCTAAGAAACCTTACTTATTGACTTGACTTGAGTGGGGCCAGGGGGAAGTTTCTGGGAAGTTTCTAACAATGTAGAAAAAATCGCATTATGGAAAAGAAATGGGAAGCAAACAAATCGACTTGAATGGGGCCAGGGGGAAGTTTCTTCATAATGCGCAAACAAATCGACTTGAATGGGGCCAGGGGGAAGTTTCTGGGAAGTTTCTTCATAATGCCATCTTAGCCAAGAAATCGACTTGAATGGGGGAAGTTTCTTGACTTTACAAAGGCGAAGAAATCAGGGGCGAAGAAATCCGGGGGGGTTTTCTTGTATAGCAAAAAATCAAAGAAGCGAAGAAACCTGGCAAAAGCAAAAAATCTCAGTATTCATTTCAATGGAGAAAAACTGTAGAATTATTAAGAAAATCGACTTGAGTGGGCAAAGAAATCGACTTTAGTTCGGGCAGAGGAGGGAATTTTCTTCTTGAATGGGGGCCAAGAAATCGACTTGAATGGAGCTAAGTCCTCTGAGCGTATGGGGCCAGGGGGAAGTTTCTTCATAATGCCCGAATTGAATTGACTTTACAGGGGCCAAGAAATGGGGCCAGAGGAAGTTTCTTCATAATGCCCGAATTGACATGGGGCAAAGAAATCGACCTTAGTTGGGGCAGAGGGGCGAATTTTCTTGTATAAAGAGAAGCGTTGTACATAGGCAAGAACACACAACTCACGGGCTTTGAAGGATTTCGTAGTCGTGATATTATTGCAGAAATGGATGTTCTCGTGATATTACTGCCTCTCTGCATGCTTGCCTCTGTGGCTGCACACTCAACATGGGGGCCGTATATCAATTCTCATTCTCAACGCATGGTGGAGGAAGGTGAATTCATAGTTTCATCAATGGACGCCCACGAGATAAGGGACCTGAATGCTCTCTTGTCGTTCAGAAACTCCATCACAACTGATCCAGATGGCTTACTCTCCAACTGGACGGCCGGGAACTCTCACAACATCTGCTCCTCATGGTATGGTATTCGCTGCAGAAAGCACACCAAAAGAGTCGTCGCCATAACACTTTCAGATTGTGTTTTGGAAGGTACCCTTTCCCCGTCTCTTGCCAACCTCTCATTACTGCACTCTTTTATTCTTTCTGATAATTCTTTCAAGGGAGGAATTCCATCCCAGTTTGGCCACCTCAAAGCTTTGCGAGTACTTGACCTCTCCGGTAATGTGCTCTCGGGTTCTATTCCATCCCAGTTGGGCCACCTCAAAGCGTTGCGAGTACTTGACCTCTCCAATAATGTGCTCTCGGGTTCTATTCCATCCCAGTTTGGCCACCTCAAAGCATTGCGAGTACTTGACCTCTCCAATAATGTGCTCTCGGGTTCTATTCCAGTGGAATTGGGCATGCTGCAGAAACTAAAATCCCTATCTCTAGACTTCAACGAATTCTCGGGCAGAATTCCAAAACAGTTGGGTAATTTGACACAGCTTACATTCCTATCAATTTCTAGGGATAATATGACGGGTTCTATTCCTTCCGAAATATTCCAGCTTCCCCTGCAAACTCTTTATCTTAGTTTTAGCTTAAGTATACCTAAAGCCATTGTTAATTTGACCTTATTGACCGACTTATACATATACGGAAATAGTTTTTCTAATATACCCGAAGAAATTGCCAATTTGCCTAAGTTGACCCACTTAGAATTTGTGGGAAATAATCTCACTAGTGAAGTATTTAGAATCATTTCCAATTTTACCACATTGACAAACTTACAGTTTTCAGAAAACATGTTTACTGGTAACAACCATGTAACATTGGTCAATTTGACTCAATTGACTTTCCTATATGTTAAGCACAACAAGTTTATTAGTAGCGTTCTTCGTGGAAATGAGCTCACTAGTAGCATCCATGTATCCCTTGCCAATTTAAATCGGTTGACTTGTCTAGATATTTCTGAAAACAACTTTACTGGTAGCATCCTTTTAGCCCTTTCCAATTTAACAAAGTTGACCTTCCTACGTCTGTCTCAAAATGAGCTCAGTGGTAGCATCCCTGTAGCCCTTGCCAATTTAACTCAATTGACCGACCTAATTCTTTCCGAAATCAAGCTCACTGGTAGCATCCCTGTAGCCCTTGCCAATTTAACTGAGTTGACTCACCTAGATCTTTCTGGAAACGAGCTCACTGGTAGCATCCCTGTAGCCCTTGCCAATTTAACAAAGTTGACCTTCCTAACTCTTTATGGAAACAAGCTCACTGGTAGCATCCCTGTAGCCCTTGCTAATTTAAATCAGTTGACCTACCTAGAACTTTCTAGAAACAAGCTCACTAGTAGCATCCCTGTAGCCCTTGCCAATTTAACTCAATTGACCGACCTATATCTTTCCGAAAACAAGCTCACTGGTAGCATCACTGTAGCCCTTGCCAATTTAACTCAATTGACCGACCTATATCTTTCCGAAAACAAGCTCACTGGTAGCATCCCTGTAGCCCTTGGCAATTTAATTCAATTGACCTCCCTATATCTTTTTGGAAACAAGCTCACTGGTAGCATCCCTATAGCCCTTGTCAATTTAACTCAGTTGACCACCCTAGAACTGTCTAGCAATGAGCTCACCGGTAACATATCTAAAGCTATTACCAATTTGAGGAAGCTTGAAAACCTTTACCTCTCAAACAACAATTTTACAGGGACAATTCCAAGAGCCATAGGAAAGCTTCATTCATTGGTGGACTTAGATTTGGGATCAAACAAATTAACTGGGTGTATCCCATATACCATAGGTCAATTAAAGGCTCTCATGAACCTAAACTTATATAATAACAGCCTTTCAGGGAGTATTCCTGATAGTATTATTGATTTGGTTTCACTTCAGATATTAGATCTATCAGAAAACAACTTGGAGGGGCAAATTCCTAATGGCTTTTGCAACTACATTAATATGATAGTTTTCTCTGCTCATTCTAATAACTTATCTGGGGCACTAGCTACATCTTTGGCCAATTGTACCCATCTCGAGCATCTAGATTTAAGGAAAAATGGATTGACAGGGGAACTTCCTCCATACTTAACATTTTTTCATGACTTGAGAGTTTTAAGTCTTGGTTATAATAATCTGCATGGTTGTATTCCTCAGCGCATCACAACTCTCACCAAGTTGCATGTGTTGGATTTATCCAACAACAAATTCAATGGAAACATACCGACACATCTTGAGAGACTCTCCAAATTTGCAAATGTGTCATCTGAAGATGACGACTATGAAGAAACAAAAATTGTTATGAAAGGGTTTGAATATGAGTTACCATATCTCTTAGCTTCAAACACTATATTTGATTTGTCCTGCAATAATCTTATAGGAGAAATCCCTGCAAGCATAGGTGGTATGAATCACTTGCGGTTGTTGAATTTATCTTGGAATCAATTGAAAGGGAGAATACCAACAACTCTTAGTCGGATATCTACTTTGGAGGAGTTGGATTTGGCCCATAATTATTTGAATGGATCAATTCCTGAAGAGCTCTCTGAGTTACATGAGCTGAGTGTTCTAGATGTTTCCTCAAACATCCTCTGTGGGCGAATCCCAACTGGGACACAATTTTCCACTTTCAATGTAACTTCATTTCAAAAGAATAAGTGCTTATGGGGGTGTCCTTTAGATTCATGCAATGAAAATGAAAGGCAAGCAAGAAAGGGTGATAATGCTAGTAAGAGTAGTAATGTAAGATTGGGATGGCTAAGTCGTGTGGATGCAAATATATCATTGATAGCATTGGGGATGGGAATGGGGATTGGATTTGGGGGAGTGGTTATTATCTTTGTGTTCTGGAAAAGAGCTAGGTATTGGGTGATGCCCCCAAACATGCCACGTCCCTTTTTTGGGGTATATCGATTCCCTACTTAAAGAGGACTTGCTAGCCCAAAGGTTTCAACTTATTGTATAGAAAAAAAATATATATTGTGAATTACAAAGTTCTATCACATAACATTAACATAATAAAAAGATAGAATCAAAAAACAATATTATTAAATAGTTACATGATAATTATAGATGTAAACATGTTTAACATTGATATTTAGTGATATATCATGATTTAAAATCTATAGTGCATTTACAAAATGATAATCATAATTATTTCATGCATATAATATTTTATATAAACACAAATGTCACTAAACACATCATCAATGTTCTCTATATGTTATTTTTTTCCATTGTTAAAATGAAGAATTCCCTTGCAGTCATTTGTTTTCTTTTAATTAAGCATTAATACATTTGGACTTAGTGTGATACATTTGGACTGAGTGATAATTTTATCTTTTAATGATAAGGATTAATATATTTAGACTAAGTGATATTTTTATCTATAATTGGGGTAGTTTGACTAAGAGATATAAATTGTTAGTTTTGTCTATGAAAGAGGTATTTTGTCTAAATGCTAATTTTGATTAAATGATAAGCAAATAAATGAAAATTTAATTAAAGGAAAACTAAATAAAGAGTTAAAATTGTTAGTTTTATTTATAAAAGATGTATAATTTTATATTTGTGAATTAAATCTATCGAGAAAAAAAGAGATTAGTTTCATTGTATACATTTAAAAGATATTATTTATATATTTTGAAAATGAAATTATATTTATATATTGATATAAAAAATTAAATAAACAAAACAAAAGAGAAGGATGATAATGATTTTCCCATATTATTATGGGGTTTTTCCAAATGAAAATCCAACCAAATAAATCAAATATTTATTAAACTTACACACAAAAAAATAGATTAGACTAAAAATGTGTTACTCCTAGCTTTCTTCTATATCTTATATGGTGAGAGTGAAGAAGTTTATAAATCAAATTATATGAAAAGAGCTCTTTGAGTTACATGAGTTGAGTGTTTTAGATGTTTCGTCAAACATCTTCTGCAGGCAAATTCCAACTGGGACACAATTTTCCACTTTCAATGTGATTACATTTCAAAAACATAAGTGCTTATGGGGTTGTCCTTTAGATTCACGCAATGAAAATGAAAGACAAGCAAGCAAAGGTGATAATGCTAGTAAAAGTAGTAATGTTAGATTGAGATGGATAAGTCGTGTGGATGAAAATATAACATTGATAACATTGGGAATGAGAATGAGGATTGGATTTGGGGAGTGGTTATTATATTTATGTTAAAGAAAAGATCTATGTATTGGCTGATTCCCCCAAACATACCACGTTCCTTTTTTGGCTATATAGATTGCCTACTTAAAGAGGGTTTGTTAGCCCAAAAGTTTCAACTTATTATATAGAAAAATAAAATGTATTATAAATTAAGAAGTTTTATCACTTTTTAGATAATATTAAAATAATAAAAAAACAAAAAACAATATTGTTGCATAATTAGATGATAATTATAATATAAATATGTTTAATATTGATATTTAGTAATATATCATGATTTAAAATCTATAATACATTTATAAAATAACAATCATAATTATTTCATGCATATAACATTTTATATAAACACAAATGTTATTAAACACATCATTATATGTTCTCTATATGCTCATTTTTTCCATTATTAAAATGAAGAATTGTAGTTATTTGTTTTCTTTTAATCAATGGTGTGCACTAATGGTATGCACTAATACAATATTATCTTTATATGCTCATTTTTTCCATTGTTAAAATGAAGAATTGTGTTATTCATTTTCTTTTAATCAATGGTGTGCAATGATACAATATTTTTATTTTTCATATTACATTGAAACCCAAAATCCATTTTATAAAAATTATTTAGTTACATTATTGAATTCCTACTCACACTTTTATTAAGTGGTAATTTTATCTATGAATGAGGTATTAATGTAACAGAATCCTATGCATATTTTGACCAATTTTTTTATAAAACTTATTTAGTTACATTATTGAATTACTACTCACATTTTGATTAAGTGGTAATTTTATTTATGAATGAGGTATTAATGTAACGAAATCTTATGCATATTTTGACCAATTTTAATTAAATGATAAGTAAATGAAGGCTTAGAAATTGTTAATTTTATTTATAAAAAATGTGTATTTTAATATTTGTAAATTAAATATATTGAAAAATAAAGAGATTTGTTTTATTGTATACACTTGAAGAATATTATTTATATATTTTGAAATTAAATTGTATTTATATATTGACATTAAAAATTAAATAAACAACATAAAATAGAAAGAAAGATATGGTTTTCCCAATTTTTTTTTTTTAAGTAAGAAGTAATTTATATTAAGGACCTGCTATAATTCAGGTTGGTGTGCCACATTACATCCATAGTCAAACTAGCTTCACTGGACTGCCCCAACAGAGGGGAAACCAGTCTAGCCAACTTAGAAAGTATGCAAAGCAGTTCTGAAACCAAAAAAGAAAGTTTGGAATAACTGAGACTAACTGAGACTAACAGAGTTTGCATATAAAGACATAATTAAACACCTGGCTGGTGTCCCGGACCCATGGCAGAGAGTTCCCCCGGCCAAGGTTCCTCTTCTATGTAGGTCGGCCCCGTGTCCCAAATCATCTTGTCATTCAATTTGTCCATCGCGCCCTCGACTTCTGTCATCTCCACTTGCTTCTATCGAGATGCCGTATCTGCCTTCGCCATTCTGCAACTGGTGCGCTCCAACCCAAGCTTCTCTGTGCTCTTCCCCTTGGCGTCGCCTTCCTCGGTTGTTGTGCGAGGCTTCTCCTTTGACGTCGCTCCATCCGGATGAGAGGGAAAGGCCTCGTTCATGGAGGCTAGGAGTTGAAGGAGGGTCGCGACCTTATCATTCGTAGAGTGCAACCAAAAGTTGAGGTCCTCCACCCCCTGACGTAATTCAAACACCAGGCCGTAGATAATATCTAAACTGTCCCGGAGCTGCATGCCAGAGCCGGAAACGGAATGCTGGTGATCAAAATTCTTTGGCCTGCGAGGAGGAGGAGATCCTCCTGTAGAGCTTCGGGGGGGATCAACGACGGGCGGCAGGACAAGAACCGGTTTTGTGGAGGCGGAGCAAAGGCGCGAGGGAGAATTCGCTGTCCAAGGGAAAATTTCCATAGAGTGAGGCCGCGAAACTATCGGGGAGGGTGGAGGGGGAGGTTCAGGTTGTGTGGGAGGTGAAGAGCAGGTAGAAGGCGAGCCAGAAGGCGAAGCTGAGGGCCTGCGAGGCCTCCAAGGAGAGCCCCTCCTTGGCCTCCCTCTCTGGCGGGGCATTGGATCATTCGTGGTAGCAAGGTGCGACAACACAAAGTGGAGGGTGCAGAGGTGGAAGAGGCTAGCAGAGAGCCAGAGGAAGCAGATAATGTCAGCCCAAGAACGTAGAGGGATGAGCTCCTCGCCTCTCGACCAGAGACGGGAGCGGTGTAACTACGACAGAGCCATACTATGGCACTCGACGTAAATGGAGGGCGCGTACATGGGAAATTACATCGCCGGGGATCGTTTTAATGCTGGAGAGGGGTGACGGCAGTCGGCACGGGCCCATCACATGGCCTTGTGCCTGGTGGCCTAGTGCCGACCTCCTCCTCATGCCAAGTGTAACCCAATATCACCCCATCCGGGGGTGGTTTTACCATATTATTATGTGGTTCTTCCAAATGAAAATCCAATCAAATAAATCAAATATTTAATAAAATCACACACAAAGAAATAGATTAGACTAAAAATGTGTTACTCCTAGCTTTCTTCCATATATTATATGACTAAAATCTGTCACTCCTAGCTTTCTTCCAAATTATATGAAAATACTTAATGTTTCAAACTAATATTTGAGTTGATGCATTTTTCTAACAACCACTAATTAACTATAATGAAACATAGTTAGCAAAGTTAAGAACATGCTCACAATAAACTTCTCTTCAACCTAGAGGCAAAGAGAAACTCAAAATGGTGAAGGTGGAGGCAGATAAGAAGGTGATGGTAAGATCATACCTTCAACATGAAATGTGAAGGTATCCATCATGTCTTATTGTAAAATTGCACAAAGATGTTGGCTTCATGTCCATAATGTTTTTGCTAATCCATATAATATGGTGTAATTAAATCCTTTTTTTCCATCCAAAAGGGGTCTAATGTTATCATGCTTCATGACCCAAAATCGAGGTTGAAATAGTTGCATGATAAATACAGTTTGGATTCCATAATTTATCATAACTTAAATTCATTGGCCTTGAGTGATCAATAAGCTACAAGGTGGGAGTAGAGTCAAAAGTTGCACCAAAGCCATCTTTTTTCACCATCATCTTTAAGATGTTTTTCATAAGACATAGGATATGGGTCTTCTATAGGTGTGTTATAATGGGTTTGACCCTTTAAATAAAAATTTCCAACATCACAACCTTCTCAAACTCATTATATTGATATCTCAATTAGTTTTGTTGTAGTATTAGAGAATTCATGTCTACCTTATTTGCATCCTTATCACTCTATTGATCTTTCATTTTCTCCAAATATAACATGTGTTTTTCCTTCAAATGTTATACTTTTTATTTTACATCAATAACGAGGTATTTAATAGGCCATTAGGGGATGAGACCAATCCTTTCTAATATGCCCAATAATAACAAAGAAACAAGCTCACTACTATGGTCATACCATTCTTGGATACTATGAAGCTTCCATGTTGTTTGACATTTATAGCTAGCTTGACACGCTTTGGTCTTTGTAACATACCCATCAGCCTCTCTGAACTGTTGAGGCAATGAGGTAATCCATGACCAACATAACTACACCAAATTTTCTATGATACCATTAGCAACCTCTATGTTCTAATATTTAATAAATTATAGAATGCTTGCATGCTAATGCAAAGTTATGAAAGCATCATTAAACAATCCAATCAATTATGAACAAATAATTACAAATGCATACCAATACATGAATTCATAATAAGTAAATCCATGACATGAACAAAAATATTTTTTTTTATTCATAAACAAATCAATAACACTTATCTTCTGGAAATTCTTCACCATTTGGCTATAGGAGAAGGATGTTCCACCAAACCATGGGTTGTTTGTTACACCTACTCTCTTTATAATGGAGGTCACCCTTGAGTTAGGGCTATAAATCCACAAGTGAAAATTATATGGCTTGGCTCTAGTTTCTCTTACACAACCCAATTCCTTGAATTCACAGTTCAGTTTCCACTACAAAAATCCCAATCAACTAGCCTCTCTTCCCCCTTCATCTTGCATAACCCAATGAATGGGATCTCATTCTTTGCTAAATAATCCCTCAAGCTATCCAACTTCCATCCAGGGCTTCAGCGTATGCTGGGAATTGATTCTCTATTATGGGATTTTAGGAATGCCTTTTATGTTTTAACATAATCGTCATTAACAAGAAATATGAGTAAGAAAAACTGCTATAGAGACATTTCTCATTTAAGTTTCCTAAAGCTAAACTGCATTTTGCTCTTGTCTAGCATTCAATAATGAAATGTGACTCGACCCTTTTTTAAATTGGTCGAGTTTTTTCAGAATTGACAAGTGTAAGGGCTGTGCATAGTACTGTAGAGTGTATAGTATAGCTTGATATGCTTACAAACTTGAAGCAACTACAAATGTTTATGGTGAATTTTAATATTTTTTGATATATATATATATTATTGCCGTACCCAACTAGCTATCCCTAAAACCAATGCAAAATAAGATTTTATATAAATAATATCATTTTTAAATTTCAATATTAAAACAAATTTATTATTATTTTTTAAATTATTATATTTTGAATTGTTGTAATAAAATATATATCTAATTACTTATTAAGGACGCTTATAATTTTTTTTTTAAACAGTCGTTGGCAGAGGGGCGAAGAAATCGACCACTTGAATTGAGTGGGGCAGATGAGCGAAGAAAAAATCGCACTATGACAAAGAAATGGAGAATTATATGGAAACAAACAAAGAAAATGCCATCTTTCCCAGCTAGAAAATCCAAGTAAATTTCCTTCCCTTAAACAGTATCCAAATTATAATATAAAATATAGTTAATATTATTGTTATTGTTATTAAATTTAGTAAAATTGTGTTTATTTATTTAATGGGGAGAGGAGATGAGCTAAAAACCCCGGCAAAAGCGAAAACAAATTTAACAAAGGAAAAAAATCTCAGTATTCAAAGAATCTAACAATGGAGAAAAAAATCGCAGTACTGTGAAGAAATGAAGAATTATTAAAAAAATAAACTTGAGTTAAGCATAGGATGTATTGAATTGACTTGAGTAACCGGATGAGCCATGAAACCGGATGTATTCACTTGACTTGAGTAACCGGATGTATTGACTTTACTTGAGTGGCGCAGATGTATTCAAATAATCGAGAAAAAAATTCGATTATTTGTATTCAAATAAAGTGGGGGCAGATGTATTCAAATAATCTAAATCGCACTGTGGAAAAGAAATGAAAAATTATATGGAAACAAACAAATAAAACTTTATCTTTAAAATTTAAAACATGAAAGCTTGTTAGACTTATCTGAAAGTATTATGAAGTTTAAATTTACATGTATTGACTTGAATTAAGATGTATTGACTTGACTTAAGTGGGGAGCCTAGAAATCGATTTGATAAATGACCGATTTGACTTGAATGGTTCTGGGAAGTTTTTTCATAATGCCCTCTCAGCGTATCGGGGCCAGGAAATCGGCTTGAATGGGGCCAGGGGATGTTTCTTCATAATGCCCGAATTGAATGGACTTTACAGGGGCCAAGAATGAGACTTTACAGTAGTAATTGAGAAAAAATCGATTATTTGTATTCAAATAAAGTGGCGCAGATGTATTCAAATAATGCCCTAAGTGGCGCAGATGTATTCAAATAAAGTGGCGCAGATTATTTGTATTCAAATAAAGTGGCGCAGATGTATTCAAATAATGCCCTTGAGAAAAATAATGTATTCAAATAAAGTGGCGCAGATGTATTCAAATAATGCCTTTGAGAAAAATAATGTATTCAAATAAAGTGGCGCAGATGTATTGAGAAAAATGCCCTTGAATGGTTCTCGGAAGTTTTTTCATAATGCCCTCTGAATGGTGGGAAGTTTCTTCATAATGCCCTCTGAGCGTATCGGGGCAAAGAAATCGACTTGAATGGGGCCAGGGGAAGTTTCTTTCATAATGCCCGAATTGAATGGACTCTACAGGGGCCAAGAAATGGGGCCAGATGAAGTTTCTTCATAATGCCCGAATTGACACGGGGCATTAGTTGGGGCAGAGGGGCGAATTTTCTTGTATAAAGAGAAGCGTTGTACATGGGCAAGAACACACAACTCACGGGCTTTGAAGGATTTTGTAGTCGTGATATTATTGCAGAAATGGATGTTCTCGTGATATTACTGCCTCTCTGCATGCTTGCCTCTGTGGCTGCACACTCAACATGGGGGCCGTATTTCAATTCTCATTCTCAACGCATGGTGGAGTCATCAATGGACGCCCACGAGAAAAGGGACCTGAATGCTCTCTTGTCCTTCAGATACTCCATCACATCTGATCCACGTGGCTTGCTCTCCAACTGGACGGCCCAGAACTCTCATAACATATGCTCCTCATGGTATGGTATTCGCTGCAGAAAGCACACCAAAAGAGTCGTCGCCATAGATCTTATTGCAAGTTATTTGGAAGGTACCCTTTCCCCGTCTCTTGCCAACCTCTCATTAATGCACTCTTTAATTCTTTCTATTAATTCTTTCAAGGGAGGAATTCCATCCCAGTTTGGCCACCTCAAAGAGTTGCGAGTACTTAACCTATCTGCTAATGTGCTCTCGGGTTCTATTCCATTCCAGTTTGGCAATTTAACTCAATTGACCTACCTAGATCTTAATGGAAACGAGCTCACGGGTAGCATCCCTGTAGCCCTTGCCAATTTAACTCAGTTGACCTCCCTATATCTTTCAGAAAACAAGCTCACCGGTAACATCCCTGTAGCCCTTGCCAATTTAACTCAATTGACCTCCCTATATCTTTCCAAAAACAAGCTCACTGGTAGCATCCCTGTAGCCCTTGCCAATTTAACAAAGTTGACTGCCCTAGGTCTTTCTGGAAACGAGCTCACTGGTAGCATCCCTGTAGCCCTTGCCAATTTAACTCAGTTGACCTCCCTATATCTTTTC
>ML812352.1:0-15503 GCA_009831015.1 Picea engelmannii
CAACACATAATTAGGTCAAGATGTACATATCTCAAATATCTATCTCAATCTAACTAAGCCCAAACAAACGTTAAGAATTGAATTACTAAGATGAGTAAACAATCAATGTTCTAACTCCCTAAAGGCCAAGATATGGGGTGTTAAATACACCCACCCTTCAAGAAACTTCATCCCGAAGTTATGGTCATTCTGAATATGAGGAAAATTTATGGCACAACTATTAAGTGCCTTCCGTGATAGAAAATTGTGTGCTATACTAGTCCCACTAGACCTTCACCTGATTAAAAACATGTTGATTCTTTTATATATTGACTGAGAATACCCTTATTCAAAATGCATCTTAGAATATTAGCTCATCATCGTTTTTCTAGTTAAGTGAATCTTATATTGAGTTTGATATAATTTTCATTAGGCCATACATACAATCCCACTTGGGATATCTTGGTAATTATAAACACTTATTATTGACTTTAATTGTCATGTGATGTCATCACTTCAAGGTTTGTTTGGTCATTGTATGCAATGTCACTCTCGTCTGAAGTCATATAATTGGATAGTACCGTATACAAGTACCCTAACTATGAGTAAATGAGTTCGAACTGTTGGTCCTTGCTAATGGCTTCTTCTTCAGACTATGGGAAGGTGGCAGCCACGTCTTTGGCAAGGAGGGAAACAAGTGATTTGAGGATTCAATTGAGACATTGTTGTGGAGTAGCTTCATCTTTGCAGAGACTACGTCATCGACGCCATTCGTGAATGTGGTCAGCGATGTGCATGGAGGAGGTTTGTTTAAATTCTGAGAGTAGCTCGAGGCCAATGTCATGATGAATTGGAAGTTGAAAGAAGGTCAAGAATGCTCTGGCCAAGGAATCAAAGGTCACATGGGACCCAGATTTTTCTTCTACATACCACTTAGTTGATGGGCCAGTGAGTGTACATTGAAATAACCTCAATCGGGCGGAATCGTCTATGATGTTGTTTAAAGAGCACCATAAGTGACAAGTCATGATATGGGTGGCAGGATCGTCTCTCACTTTTCCTTCAAACTTAGGGATGTCTGATGGTAGTTTGGTAGGCATTGCAGGCCATGTGGGGTGATGCAATATAGGATCATTGGTGAGTTTAGTCAGATCCGGTATGTTGAGGGAAGCCAAGTATGGCATATGAGGTGGTGGCAGAGGATTAGTTACGGCAATAGTGTGAGTGTTTTGTGTACCTAACCCTTGAAGGGTATTAGGTGGGTTTGTACTTCCCCCTTGAGAAGAATTTGCCCCCCCACTTCCATGTAAATGTTGTTGGGAAAAACACCTTACGGACTAGCAAACTAGGGTCAGACTTGCATGCAGATTTTGACCGAAAAGAAACTACTTTTTTACCTACAACCGAAGATTCAAACCCCTCTTTCACAGTAAATTCATGGAAAAGGACCACCAACCTTATTATCGGCGTTCGATGTAGATCCTCTGTTGCGCTTGATCACTTGCTTGCGTTGCTCCTTCCATAGATGACCTGCACTCAAGACAAACAACAACTATGCATGCATGCTACTTCTATACTCAAGGGTTAGAAATCAAGCATAAATTAATCAAACCATAGACAATTCATGCATTGGGACGGGAAAAGTATTCTTTTATTACTGAAAGTGAATTAACTTACAACAAAGATGAGACCGGCCACCGCTCCTTGAACCTGATCCTAGGCTCCTCTTCTTTTGTCCTTCAACTGCTTTGCGTTAAATCTCCTTTGGCATGAGGAAAGGCTAAAGGGTTGGGACAATGGATTACGTAAATGGGCAGAGTTTCTTCGCTATATTTTTTCCTCCTCCAAATGGTACCCCTACCCCTTCTTTTATAGGCTAGAAGGAGCTAGGGTTTTGGACAAACCCTCGGCCATGCATGGCCAGGAGTTTCAGTTAACTAACCCACAACTTTTTGTTCCGTCAGCAACTTTCCTTTTTTTGTGCTTTGTTAGGTACACGCGGGCTGTAGTGAGCCAGCCAGTGTGCACACGCGTGAAGTAATGGGTTAGGGCGCGTGGGCCTTGACACAAGAGGATTTCCAAAGAGTTGTTCAGTAGAGTTTTGGCAAGGAAGGGATATGAGTTGGCCTGATGCCAGGTAAGCATGTGTGGTGCAATTTAGGGTTATAACAGATTCCCCCTAATGTGTGAGGTCAGAAGAGCATCTGATGGCTGAAATACATTACCAATCTTTACTAATGTGCCAAATGATTGAGCCCAAGGATCAGGAACTAGGAGGTGTCGTCTGCAAAATAACAAATGTCTCACCGAGGCGAGCATACCCATGCTCGGGATAAAATAGAACCATGGCTACCAATCAAATACACTGTAGATCCATGTCAAATAACTATAAAGAGTAGCCACAAATAATACACAGCGGAGCTACATCTCGAAAACCGAAAGATATACATATAGAGTATCCATCTTCCAGAAGCTGATTCGGCCTGATGGTTGTACTTCAGAGCTCGAGCAACAACTTCAAAATCTTCTAAAACTCAGGTAGGAGTGTAATATGAGTGTATGAATGCACTACCCAGAGGTCTTCGACGGCTCGTCGGTTATGGAATTGATAATCTTGATGATCAGACAGAATGTTTCAGTGATTTCGAACAAGGACTTGATTGGATGTTTAGGATGGTCGGGTATGCAGACAAGAGACATATTGCAGAGGGGCCGACTCAGGCTTAGTGACAAACTTCCCTTGGAAAATAGCACGACAAGTGATAAGACTCAGGCAGCATGTATGTTAATCATAAGTCTACGAAGTAGGAGGCAACGCAAACTCTCCATATGTTTGGAAGAGTAACCAAACGGTGGAGGACACAACTCTATATAGCGATAAAATCTTCCTAAGGTCGTACTACATCCCATAGTCTGATGATCAAATGGACAGATGTGCTTTAACCAAGGGTGACTCATTATGCTGCCAATAAAGAAAATACTTTTCCCATCCTCTTTTTGGGGTATATTTGATTTTTTTGTTCTTTTGGATAATTTTGAAAAAAAAATAAAGGAATACTACGTTACAATGGAGGAATGAGTACTGCAAACATACAAGCTCAAGGCACAAGGACAAGACTGGTGTTCTGGTAAAATGATACTTGGGGAAAATCCTCCGGCGGCCAAAGGTGTTAAGACGCAGAAGCAAACTGTCACAAGGTTGGTGGATAAGGTATGCAAATGCAGTTGATAGAACACACAATGGTAACGTCCTTCGATGTAAGCTTAACGAGCCAAGAGAAGGTAAGCTCAGTGGTTTTTCATATTTAGAGAGTTTGAAAAAACATAAAAGGAGACCCCGCTGGGGTACCTTTTTGGACAATAGTCTAGTCGGTTCGAAAAAGGGATAAACTAGCACCGATTAGACGTCAATTCAAAACCATTTTAACGAGTGTGACAAGGATAAGATCACTCAGATATTTTTTCACTTTTAAGGAGTCTGAAAAAAGCTTAACTATGGACTCTGTCAGGAATATTCTTCTGGATCAATTTAACGAGTGTGAAAGAATAAGGTCACTCGGCGATCTTTTCAATTTTAGGGAGTCTGAAAAGAGCTTAACTATGGACTCCGTGGGGGTTTCTTTTTCGTAAATTTAGTCCCTCAGGCCCAAAAAAGGAATAAAATTATACCTGAGAGTACTCTTCTAAAGAATGGGAATTCGATAGAGTATACCTTTGTTCATACATTTGATCGTTCGGACCGAAAAGGGGGTAAACTACCGCTGGACAGACGTGACTCCAAATTTCAGTTTAACGAGCATGAAAGGTCACAAGATCGCTTGACAATCTTTTCATTTTTAGAGGGTCTGAAAAGGGATTAAAAGGAGACCCGTTATTGTTTGGGAGTCCTGAGGGTAAGACAAAGAGTGAAAAAGACTCATGCAAATGAGACTCAAACTCATATTCAGGAAATACTATACGGACTCCCGAGCCTACAGTGTTTTTAGAAACAGCTTGGACACCATAATGCAACCAGGACCTACCTAGGGCATCCATGTTCTGGTAAGCTCTACCACCAAGTTGCGACACTTCTAGAGAAGATATGACGGTTCCGTGTCACAACCTGATGGGATCGATCTTATAGCAGAAGACAACGAGATGCAAAAGTTGGGGTGGTAACCTAACCTATATGCTCAAGTTGATTTAAAAAAAAAAAAAAATTATGGACCATCAATATTTTCTCAAAACTCAAAAAAAATGTCCCAATACCTGATAAAATCCCTCTCATATAACTCCTGGATCACTCTAAATGGTTTTTGGTATAAAGAAACTGATAAGGGAGGCCCAAAAAGTGACAAAAAGAGGCCAACAAGTCTATAAATAGAAGTTGGCAGCTCATTATCACCATTGCTGATTTGGAAATTGACTCTAGAGCCAAAAGACCCCCTTTGCCAAAAATAGTCCAGGAGCTACAGTGGATGAAACGAACTTCTTCTTGGACCAATTAAGTACAAACTCCCTTATCTAGCTATTCAATACTTCAATTTCATTATTTGGTTTATTTTTTGGGTGGGCGTCGACCTTAAAAAGGTCGGCCCTAGGTACACGTGGGTTGTCTCTGGACAGGCCGCGTGTACACTCGGGCAGAGTAAATTATGCCCGTGTGTACACACAACTGTCACCTCTACAGCCCGTGTGTACCCCCCTTTTATGATGAAAAAGAAAACTAAAAGGAAGTATTGACCCTCCTTTACCTTGTTGTGTTGGCAGGATGTATGTCCAGTGGAGGGAAAGGGAGCATGAGGCAATCAGTGAGTTGGTTGCTGCAGATCCGAATGTTGTGGTCGTGTTAATGCAATGCGGTTTACTCAAATTATTTCTATGTCCGTTTATGCACGTGCAACCAAGGCTACTGAATGCCTTGATTGACTACTGGCATCCTGATGCAGAGGCATTTATGCTAGAGGGGAAATCACTGGTGCCCACCACCAAGGATATTTACTTTTTGACCGGCCTCTCAAGGAGAGGGGAACCAGTCAACTTCCAGACTTTTCCTGCGGGGCCGAGCAAGATCTCAGAATTGTGATCTGGGCACTGTGAGGCTAGGACTGACCATGTGGGCTCCCAAGTACCCATTAGCAATATTACTAACTTAGAGCTGCAGACGATCTTGTTACTGATTGGGCGGATTATCGGCTCAGCAGCCGTGCATCAGGCTTAGCGCGCACAGATGAATTGTGCCATCAAGTGCATGAATGCACAAATTTTTGACTGGAGTACCACACTGCTCGAGTGCATGAAGAGGCAATTGACAGATTGCTGACAGCGGACATAGAGGAACTTCGGGTTCAGGACCATCTTGTGTTCGTTCTTTTTTGAGAGAGTTCTGAGTTTCAGTCCTCGGGTTGTAGTACGAGGACATCAAGCCTCTTTCCCTGCAGTGTGTAGATGGGTAGTATTATTGCCGCGACAGGGTGGTGGAAGGACCGTTGAAGGACCGTTGAGTCCTTCAATGATGATTTATTTGCTTGGTTTTCATGACAGATCCTTGTTATCGAGGACTACCCGTATGCAGGGATAGATTTCTCTAGAGATCCTGAGATACCCGTGCCTCCTGGTGAGGAGCGAGGGGAGATGGGTAAGTCTCCACCTTTGTAGTTTTTTGTTTGCATATGTAATTTTTATGTCTTTTTGTTATATATATCATTTTTTTGTATGCCAGAGTATTTGATGGGTAAACATTTGTTGCATGCAGATGTGGGACCCGTGCGACCTGCCGACTATGCACGGAACAGGTGTCGTCCACGGCCAGAAGCCGCGGCTGCCGCCGCTGGGGGAGAAGCAGTAGCAGGGAACTTCCCAGCCGGAGAGGCCGAGAGGGTCCTTAGACGAGTTGAGTTTAAGTTCAATGCGCTCACTCGCATAGTCCCAATGGCAGAGATAGAAGACTTGTCGCCATCCATGCAGCCTCATGTTGTGGGGGCACCTCGGACATGGGTCTGATTGTTTAGGCATTTAGCCCATGCTGTGGATGATTATAACAGGGCCCATAGGCCCTCAACATATTTAGACTTTTTATGTGCCACGAGCACCTACTTGTATATATTTTTTGAGGGCATAATCCCAGTGACTCGTTACTATTCCCATTCTTGAGGCGCTTGCGTCCATCTATGTACTCTGGTTATTTTATGATGTTTATATATGGTTTTTATATTTTTTGTGTCTTATGGATTATGTGTGAAAAAATGTATCTACATGTTTATGTCCATGTTCTTTTTATATGTCGGCAAGATGCCAATCTAAAATTTGATTAGCTAGAGTATCTGTAATTTGGTTTAATCTCCTAGGAACATGAAAATATGTAATATAATCAAAGTTTCGTTCTAAGAGATGTACCCTAAGGAATCGTCGGTGTAAAGTTGGATCATGAACCCGGTATACTCTGTTTAGCTGTGACACAACCAGTTGAACGTCGAGATAGACCCGGAGATGAGAGATACCCAATGACAAGGTGTCATGAAGCAACTCAATAACTGCACTATACTCGGCGACATTATTTGTGGTGTCACCTAAGAATATACCTCTAGAAGATAACAACTAACCCTGAGGTGTAAATATTACCCAGGCTGCGGAGGAAAGCCTCTGCGTGTGTCGACTAGCACCGTCTGCATACCCAATGAACACCTCGGACTCACTTGACATATGCCATATTGACGAAAGATAACATCAATGAAACGTCCATAACACTTTAAAAGAAACTTAAAAAGTAATAGTACAAAGACTATACATATGTTACAAAAAGTTACCCACAGTGACCTGTCTATGAGTAATACTTCTTGAGGTAGAGCCCATTTCTAGGCGCTGCCAAAGCATTCCCTTCAAAGTCAACCAAATGATAAGCGCCCTTTTTTAATACCTCTTTTATAATGAAGGGTCCAAACCAAATGGGTTTAAACTTTCCTGCCCCCAGGGGGTCCTTGTCTTGGTCATAGACCAGGACAAGGTCGCCTTCAGAGAAAATACGAGGACGAACGGACCTATCATATTGACACTTGACCTTATGTTTGTGAGCCTCCTTGGCCAGGGCCGCATTGCGATGCTGCTCATCAAGCTGCTCAAGGTGTACTAACTGTTCTTTAAGTGAAGAAGTGTCTGGCAATAACTGTACTTCCATTTTCAGAGATGGGATTTGACATTCGATGGGCAAGACTGCCTCCAGCCCGTAAACGAGTTGAAAAGGTGAAAAACTGGTTGCAGTCTTAACAGATGTTCAGTAAGCCCATAATGTCGAGTATAACATCAAATACCAATTTGACTTGGCTGAGTTGATAGTTCGTTGTAGAATAGTCTTAAGAGTTTTGTTTGTATCTTCCACCTACCCATTGGCTTGGGGGTAGTAAGGTGATGAATGTTCCTGCCGTAACCCAAGCTTTGATCTTAATTCGGTCATCATTTGGTTCTGAAAGTGACTGCCATGGTCAGTGACAATCTCTCTCGGGACACTGAACCTTTCTATGATTTGGTTGAATAAGAAGAGAGTTGCAGTCTCTCCATCATCTTTAAACGTTGGCATAGCTTCGACCCACTTAGTGAAGTAGTCGACAACTACGATGATATAGCGGTGCCCCCTTGCTGATGGGGGGTTGCATGTAGTGTAATCAATCACCCACTTAGTGAAGGGACCAACTGTGATGACAGGAAACATAGGAGTGGGATGTGCCCTCATCTTCCGAGAGAAGACTTGGCATGGATGGCACTTCTTGGCCGATTCGATACAATCTTTGATAAGTGTCGACCAGAAGTAACCTGCTCGTAGAATATTTTGGGCTGTTACCAACCCAGATAAATGACCACCACAAGCTCCAGTATGACAATCATTGAGCACTATGATGGCCTCCTCATGAGTGAGACATCGACGCAAGATGTAGTCTACACCTCTCTGATACAATGTATCATCGAGTATGAGATAATTCTTAGCCCGATGGCGTATCCGCCGACGCTCGTCACGAGAAGCAGAGGTGGGGCACTTCAAAGTCTGGAAATAGATAAGCATATCTCCGTACCAGGGGTCTAAAGATGCAATCAAAAACATATCCCCCCCGGATAGGCGATTCCTTAGGCACAACGTCACCTGACTCAACCGGAAGTTCCGAAATAAGCTCTGCGAAGACCAAGGACTTCTTGGACTTTGCTGAAACAAATTCTAAGTCAAATTCTTGGAGGATGACTATCCATCTACTGATTTTTCCACCTATAACTCGTCGTGTCAACATGTACTGGAATGGATTCACGACAACAATGACGATGGTCTTGCGAAAAAGAACATAGTGACAGAACCATTGAACAACATGAACTGCTGCCAATGCAAGTTTTTCGATATGAGAATAATTGAGTTCTGGTCCTAGGAGGCCTCAGCTCAGGTAATAGATCACGTATTCTGAAAATGAATCGTCTTCCTGAACTAAAACCATGCCTATGGTTAACTCTGCGGTAGCCAAATATAATAAGAAATCTTTGTTATAGTTAGGTGGTCGTAGCAGAGGTGAGGTTTTGAGGGCGTGTTTTAATGCGTCGAAAGAGCATTGAGCGGCTTCATCCCAGAAAAAAGGAACGTCTTTCTTTAGTAAATGCATAAATCCCTTGGTGATTTCGGCATAGTTGGCGATGAAGCATCGTAATAAGTTTGCCTTGCCTTGTAGACTCTGAAGTTGTAAGATTGTGCGTGGTGGGGGCAACTGGATTATTGCCTCCACCTTAAGAGGATCGACCATGATCCCTGTTGTTGATACGATGAAACCTAACAAACATCTTGGCGTTACGCAAAAGCTGCACTTGTTTGGATTCAAGCGAATCCTGAAGTAGCGACAGCGTTCGAAGATTAGTCTAAGGTGCATGGGATGATCCATTCACTTGCAAGAGCGTGATGCTAAATGATCTAGATAGGCCTCGACTATATGCTTGAGGTCATGAAACGCAAAAGACATGGCCCGCTGGAATGTGGCTCCAGCATTTTTAAGGCCAAAAGGCATCTTACGATATGCGAATGTACCCCACGGACAAATGAATGTCATTTTGTGTTGGTCTTCAGGATTGATTTGGATTTGATTATATCCCGAAAAACCATCCATGAACGAAAAGGCTTCACAACCGACACATTCATCAATGATCTGGTCAATGAATGGTGTTGGAAAATTATCTTTGGGACATGCCTTGTTCAAATCACGAAAATCGGTACATACATGAATCGTGCCTTGTTTTTTATTGACCAGCACGGGGTTTGACACCCATTGAGTCAAATGAATAGGATAAATGAAACCTACCTTTAGCAATTTTTCAACCTCAATCTTGATGGTTGCTTCTTTCTTAGGATTATCTGGATGAAGTTTTTGTCAAACAAGCTTGGCATCAAGATACGTAGTGATTTCATGTTCAACTATTTTCAGATCGATACCTGGCATTTCCTCATAAGACCAGGAAAAAACTTCGCGGACTTCTTTGAAAAGATCGGTGTAAATTTGAATCTCTTTGGGGGAGAAATATGCTCCGACGAAGACATTCTCCACGATGCCAGGGTTTCGGGAGATGTTGATGGGTATAGTTTCAGTGATAGTCACCATATTACCCTCAGCATAAATTTCCTGCGTAGCTAAGAGATTAATAGGACATCGTTGATCTCCCGTCATGGTAACGGTGAATTCTCCTGCTTCGATTCGGCTTAACTCTGGGAGGAAATATGATCTGTGATGAAGATCTTCCCAAGGTTTGTCCGGACTAGTCATTGCTTCGATTACTGCTTCGTCAGAAGGCAAGACTAAGTCTAACGAATCGACGCTAGCAAGAGAACCCTGAGCCCAAATAGGCTCTAGAAGTGGATCCAACTCTTGTGCTGTAGTCGGATCAGGGTTAGCTGAGGCTTGCTGGACTAAAGAGTACGCTACCTCAGCGGTCAACAAGGGCATGGACATGCCTGGGTGCCCTGTCTCATCCATCATGGTTGATGGGGAAGGAAGAATCCAAGGATCCTCAAAGTAAGTCGTGCGGAACGACGAAACTTGAAAAATCTCAACCTTATGGTGATTAGATATAAATTTGACATCGTCATGAGGAGGTGGGTAATCAAAGGTACCCATCAAGGACAGGCACAAACCAACTCCTACGTTAACGACACCTAGTTGAGGATTATCAATCATGGGGACCGTGGATGCCCCCAAAGTTGGGTCAGGTCTGGAGAAAGACAGTTGATCAATGGTCACTATCTGGCTCTCGTGTGGAAACATCAAGACTCGGAAAACTGTAGAAACCACAGCTTGCATAGCATAAGTCCAACTCCGTCCTAACAAGAGGTTATAGTCGAGGGGAGCATCGACTACCTCTACTTCGACACACATGGTTTTCCCTCCTAACTGCACAGGGAAAGAAGGAACGATGCCATGTGGTCGAAAAGAATGACCATCGAAAGCAATGAGGAGAGTAGGTGATGGAGACAAAGCAGGCTGGCCAATGGCCTTCCAACATGCTAACGACATAACACATGTCGAGGTGCCCTCATCGACCACCGTGTGGAAGATATTCCATGTAAAACTTTTCGTGGGATGAGCCACTACTATCTGAAACACTATGTGGTAAGGCAGACGAGGTTTTAAGTCGGTTGTATATAACATGATGGTACCTGGATTACAAGTCTCAATAGAGCCCAAATTGGTTAACAAGGCTTTCCTCTGAGTAGGACAGCTTTGGAGGACCTCCAAAGCATACATCGCATAAGGGGTTTGTGATAAATCCTCCACCACAAAGTAATTCTGGGTGGCCCTTGCGTTTGGGTTGTGAGAAGCTTTTTTAAATGCACCCTTTGGAATGCGTGTCATTGTTTCTCCCAACGTCTTCTCGATCTGTAGAGGAAGAGATGGGAGATAAACTTCTTTACCCTTCTTAGAAGCGCTTGGTTTACTATAGTCATGCACTCTAGTCATTATGAAAGCATCACCCCTAACCATATATACATTCGCGGATAAGGGATTGTTTGGAGGAGGGCAGGTTTCTTGGCTGCCCCCTTCTGTACTTGTAGAGGCTTGAGTTAAATTTTTCCCATGTTGAAAAGGATTAGTCAACACTACCTGTTGTTGCTGTGTGACAAACTTTTGGGCCTCTGCAAGTCAAGGAAAAAGTTGGGTCGGGTGGTCTTCTGCACACAAGTTGCACAAATACCTCGCCTTCTGTTTTTCCGTGGTGTTCCCGCTAGCATTATCAGTGAGTTTTTTATCCCCCTTACCCTTCTTTCGTTGTTTTTTCTTCCCTTTAGGCTGTTGGGTGGCCTTTAGTTTAGTCAACTGCATGGAGTGTACTTCCGACGTTTGGGTAGGGGGAGCAGCCAAAGCAGTAGTCTGGCTGGCCGCTGTGTGTTGTATAGATAATTGTTGCAACTATTTTGTCAATTGCTCAACGAGCTTGGTTTGTGCTGAACCAACAATACCATCAGCATGTGGTCCGTCTCTCTGTCTAGTTTTATCTAGTATTTAACGTGGTGCATCTGGAAAGATTTTTTATAATAAACTAGACTGAGAATAGATGAGCTCAAACTCTTGAGCCCTCATGATGGCATCTTCTTCGAAGAAAAATCTGGAAGTCGCGACGTCTTTGGATAATTGTGGGACCAAAGACTTAAGGAACCACTCAAGCAGGAATGTTGGTGGGACTGGTACTTTGATTAGACTCTTCCGGCATCTCCACTCTCAGATATGATCAGAGATATGGTCCACTGTTGTCTGTTCGAAATTGGCGAGCAGCTCTGTTCCAGCGTCGTATCTCACAAGTAACTGGAAATGGTTAAGGAAGGCCATCGCCAGTTCACCAAAAGAAGAGTATCTTGAGCGATCGAGCTCGATGTACCATTTCGCGGCACTCCCAATAAGAGTACGTTGAAAAAATCGCAACTGTACAGAGTCATCTTTCAATGAGTTAGATGAACACCAAAGATGGAAGGTAGTCACATGATCACCTAGATCTTCGTTAGGCTTGGCCTCGAACTTTGGAATGTCCGAAGGCAACTTCGTTGGCATAGGAGGCCAACACAGATCGTGACAAATAGGATCATTTAACAACCTTGTCAAATCTGGCAAGTGTAAAGTTGCCAGGAATGGTAGTTTGGGTTGTTGTTGATAACCTGGGGAAAAGGGTCCTGGAGTTTGAATGGCACCAGGTTGCCAGGAAAAGTTTGGTTGCTGGCCTGGATTCTGGTAGAAACCATGGCCCTGACCAGTGTAAGGATTTTGCATCTATGGAGACATCAACGGCAAATTTCCCATAAAGGACATAGTGTGTTGGGCATTCATCGTGTTCGAAGGACTTTGGGAAGGATTACCCCATGCCAGTCCTAACGGGAGAGGCATAGTAGTTTGTCTAGGGTTCCATTGACTATGGAAAGAATTACCCTAGAATGAAATTCCAGAGGAGGGAACGGATCCTTGTCCTGAGTTCCAAGGTCCTATTATATGTGCCCCCTGCGCAGGAATAGTACCCTGCGTAGGAGTGGATTGTCCAAAAATGGGATTGCCCCCAGACGGGAAAGCGGTTGATGAGAAAGTGTTGTTACCAAACGTCCCATTCCAAAAACAATGGTGTCGAACCTACCAACATACTATGCGGAGGTGTTCCTTGACTCCCTTCTCCAAATAAACTAGTGTGTCTAGGCTGCCCGATGGACTACTGATGCGGACCACTAAGCGAAGGGGACGAAGGAGGGATATGACCTCCTGCATAAGGAAAAGTGTTAAAAGGGACAGGAGTGCCCCCAAGTTGACCTTGTAGAGGAGCGTTAGAGCTCCCTGCCCCCAGACCCAAAGTCTGTAAATTGGAGTAGGTTAGTGCAGGACTTGTACCTGAACTAGGCATACCGTATGAGAACAGAGGGCTTGTCGCACTAGGTGTGAAAGGGGTTGTGGTCGCCGCCATAGACTGGTTTGGTCCACTGTGCGACGTAGTTGTGGCTGAGACCATGGTGGCTTGGATCAATGACGGTAAGTTAGGAGATGATTCTCCTGTGGTAGAAACTGTGGTGGGAATTGAAGAATTCCCAGAAGAAGTAACAACGTTTGTTTCCATAACTATGTGAGGCACTATCTGGTGTTCGTAAAATTGGATTGGTACAGTAAACAGTGTCCAGATATCAGTGGTTGGGGTTTCAACCGAGCCAAGAGTGGCAGTTGATTCCTCCGGGAGTTTTTCGGGCACAAAGGTTTGTAACCCGGTCGCTTTGAAAGACCCTTGTTGGTCTAGCTTCCGCCTTAATGGTGGCGGGGGTGGCACCAGTGTAACCGGCGGCAGGCCAAGAAGCCTTTGTGACCGGTGGAGCTCGAGATCCTCCACTGTGTGAGAAGATCCAAGACACAGTAAGGTATGCTAAACATTCAAAATTAACACACACTAAAAGAAGCCCCTAAGAGATAAGACAAGCAATTACTAAACTATTTGGAAGAACAGTTACAACAACCAACACTAGAGAAACTTACCGGTGCAAGTGCAACTCAAACGCGGAAGCACCCTCCGGGTATAATTTTCAAAGCATGGCCCGATGTCGGTCCTAGGTACTATGGTATACCCCCGCATTCACCTGTGTATGTGCCTAAAAATATTGGCAATTAGGTTGCCAGCACGCAAACAGTCACTAGGCGGGTATAGTCGAAAGTCGGATAGACCACAATGAGCAGGGTATCAAGCCCGAAACCTGTCAAGGGTATCGAGAGAAAATGGTCTGGAAGACAACTGAGGACCTAGAACGGATTCGAGACCCATGAAGCCCCGTGGAAAATGCAAACGACGGAATCCCAAAACAAGCCCTCGATATGTGTTCTCCACTACGATTGGTTCGGCTTTGGAGGGGTTATCTCCGCTACCTTTCCGCACGCGACCTCGTGTTTATCCCCTGTGTTAGAGGGGGGTCCCGGATAAATTCAATGAAACTGGACTTAGACACTCCCTATCTTAGACTCTAATGTTTGGTTTTGAATGGCCTTGAAGAGTTTCCTCTCCAACCTAATTCAAGGCCCTAGTCCTGAACTTGTTTGTGAACCCTACAAACATAAAAGTCTAGTAGATTTTAAGATTAGCGTTGCTTTTATGGATTTTTCTTACTTCAAGGGGTATGAAGTTGAAACTGATGCTGTGTAAAGATGAAAGAAAAAATGAATAAAAAAAGATGGAAACAAAAGACTTTTACTAAATGCAAAATTTCAACAACTTTTCACAAAGAAAGATTTTTTATTTATTTTTAATTTTTCTATGATTTTATACAGGAAACTCAAAGGGATTCCGCTCGACTATGAGCTACTTATGATCTAAGTGCACTGCAAAAAACTTACGAAATAAAAGACTTCTCCCTAGCTAATGATGCAGAAACACACTCCTCAACCAAAGAAGAAAATGAAAAGAGATTTTATTTATTTATTTAAGTGCTAGTAAAGAAAAAACGGGAAAATACCAACAAGCAAAAAACCAAGAAAAACAAATTATGGCTTAAAGTGCAGATCGCAAAGAATCAGAGTAAAGAATCACACAATGGAAAATAAAAATAAAAACAAAGACTCTCACGCTTGTCTAAAAACCATTAAAAAAAAAAATTTATTTTTTGTCAACTATTAACTGAGAAAAAGCAGGCTAAGGGTAAGATGACCTAACCTACTGACTGTTCAAACCTAGACTCAAACACCTGAGAGGAATACTTCTTATCAAAGGAGGGGATGACTACCCCACCCTGAACAAAAAGTAGCCTGTCAAGCACGCGACTGTCACTAAAATAGCACGCGTGCAAACACGTGTTGAACAGAGACAGGAAGCGTGTACACGCGGGCTGACCTTGTTCAGGCCGCGTGTATATCTAAATTCTTAGGGAAAAAAATGAAAACAAGTAGTCTAGACTAGGAAGAGGCCTCTGGTATTGATAACCAGGGTCCCTTGAAGGCTTGGATTATCTTTCTAACAGAAAAGACAAATAATGCAAGGAATAATAAGGTGAAAAAAGAAATCTAGGATAGGACTGTGAACCAACAAGACTCAGACAGGATTCCAGAAACCCCCCTGAGAATGTGTAATTCTGACAGGGAAGAGGAGGAATTCCTCTAAGGTTCACTAAACTCCTACATGCTACTGCTATCTCTACAGCTAGCGTTCACATGCAGGTTGTCAGAGGATAGGGCGTGGGTACATGCGTGCGGGCCTTTTGCAGGCCGCGTGTACCTCTGTGTGTCCCGAAAACTACAGTCAGGCAAAATTCAGGGAAAGCTGGTATGGAAAACTAGACTCCTTGCTAGCTCAGACCTTATAGAAAAAGATAGGCAAAGAAAAAATAGAAAACCTAATCTTTATGTTGTAGGAAAATCTCCCTGCGGATAGGTAGATCACCTCTAAGATCTTGACCCTAACTCTAGACAGAAAATGCTTAACATGGACACTGACTTCCTTTCAAATCTATCTAAACTAACACATGAGAAGGAAGGATGACAGAAGTACCTTTTATCGACGTTTGTCCCTGCACACTCCGAGTTGCGCTCCAA
>ML812352.1:22481-49124 GCA_009831015.1 Picea engelmannii
ATAATTGCAGATGAAACGACGAATAAAGTTTGCTTTGCCTTGCAAACTTTGGAGTTGGGTTAAATTGGTAGGTGGAGGTAAGGCTAAGATGGCCTTGATCTTTAAGGGATCCACCCTGATCCCATATTTGGAGACAATGAAACCGAGGAGTCGACCAGATTCGACAGCGAAAATGCATTTGTGTGGGTTCAGACGAATGCAGTAGAACCTACATCGCAAAAACATTGTGCGTAAATGATCAATGTGATCGGGTCGATTTAACGAATGTGCGGGTAAATCGTCGAGATACGGTTCTACTATATGTTTGATGTCATGAAAAGTGTACGACATGGCTCGCTGGAAAGTGGCTCCAACATTTTTAAGGCCAAAAGGTAGCTTTCGGTAGGCGAAAGTTCCCCAAGGGCAGATGAAGGCTGTCTTGTGTTGATCTGTAGGCAAGATTTCAATCTGGTTATATCCAGAAAATCCATCCATGAAAGAAAAGATTACGCTCCCCGCGCAATTATCGATGATTTGATCGATGAAGGGCGTAGGGTAGTTGTCCTTAGGACAAGCTTTGTTGAGATATCTATAGTCGATGCAAACACGGATGGTCCCTTGTTTCTTAGCAACCGGAACAAGGTTGGAGACCCATTCGGTTAAAGGGATGGGATAGATAAAGCTAGATTTTAGAAGTTTTTCAACTTATGCCTTTGTAGCTGCAATTTTCTTGGGATGAACCGGGCGAAGCTTTTGTCGAACCGGTTTCACGTCGGGGTAAGTTTTGATTTCGTGTACGACGATGGAAGGGTCGATCCCTGGCATTTCCTCGTAACTCCATGCGAAGACATCGTGGAATTCCTTGAATAAAGCAGTGTAAGAAAACACTTCGTCGGGTGTGCAATTAGCACCAAGGTTGATTTTTTCCAAGACACCTTCTTTGATTGAAATGTCAATCGTGACCGTAGTAGAGATGTTACCCATGTTCCCCTCAGAAAGAGTATCTTGTGTGAGGATAGGAGATTGCGAAGCTTCGGTAACATCGGGAGGGAAGATAGATCGTATGTCTTGGATTTCTTCCAAAGGTGGAAGAAAAGAGGATCAATGGTGGTTGTCATCCCAGGGCAGATCGTCAATGCTAAGCATTTCCATGATAGATTTGTCCGAAGGAAAAATTTGGGAAATGTAATCAACGGAGGATGATAGGGAATCTAACCACGAGGGCACCAAATAAGTATCGGGTTCCAATGAATGTGAAGTGTTCGAAGAGGGAGAGGCAGATTGAATAGCTACGTATGCGGCCTCAGCTGGGCTCAGAGGCATTGTGTCCCCGAGCACATCGATTTCCAAAGGACTAGGCACAACCCAAGGGTCGGATGATTCCAAGGATTGATAAGGCATATTCGAAATCATATTGACGGCGGAAATATGATGTGCGGTGGGTGGAAGTGGTGTAGGGAAGGTACCCATGAGGCTAGAATCTTTCAATAAGCCAACAGCAACACTTTCATACGTAACCGGGTGGTCTCCCAGAAAGGGAATTTTGTTGGTAGCATGGATGCGAGCATCGGGTGTGCAGAAATCGAGCTGATCGATGGTAACAATTTTGCCTTGATGGGGGAATTGTACACATCAAAACACTAACGAGGCGACGACAGTCATCGCGTAGAACCAACTTCTTCCAAGTAGTAGGTTGTAATCGAGGGGGGCATCAACCACCTCGACGTCAACAGTAACAATTTTTCCGCCCAGCTGAACGGATAAGGATTGTAATAATCCGTGAGGATGAAAACCTCGTCCATCAAAGGCACGTAACATGGTAGCGGATTTGTTAAGGGCAGGTGATTTCAAGCCTTTCCAACAGGCTAGAGACATGACATAGGTGGAGGCTCCCTCATCCAGGATAGTCCGGTGGATTTGTTGATTGTGAACAACCACATCGATTTGGAAAGCTAGCTGGTGGGAGAGTCGCGGTTGATGATCATCCAGATTAAACGTGAGGTAGTTTGATGACTCGGGATCAAAAGTGCCAATAGCGGCTAAGAGTGTTCTACGTTGGTTGGGACAGTGTTGTAGAACTTCCAAGGCGGACATGGCACACGGGGCTTGGGCCAAATCCTCTACGATATTGTAGTTTTGGGTTGCCCGTGAATTAGGATTGAAGGTAGATTTCTGGATGGTGCTCTTAGGAGGGCGTAAGATAGATTCAAACGAAGGTTTCTCGATCTGAAGTGGCCCGGATGGAGGGCTAACAAATGGAGGATTGATGGTGGATTGTAACGGGTCTGTCGCAGAACCCTTAGCGATCTTCGGTTTATCAGGTTTAACTAGCATGTCATATGTCGCAGAGCGAGTTGTTAGATTAACTTCGTTAAACATGTAAATGTGCGCACTTGTCGAGGCCTCATCATGGGGTTGGTTGGAACTGCCCCCCGGCATGGGGGTTTGTGCAACCAACGATTGTTGTTGTGGAAAAGGCTGAGTGAGCACAGTGGGTTGCGAATTTCCTTTGGAAAGTTTGGCCACTTCATCGCAATGTGGGCAGTCTTGAGTGTAGTGATCATCACCGCAAATGAGACATGGGAATTTCGGTTTTCGTTGTGGTTGTTTTCCAGCAGCAGGGGTTTGCGGTTGGGTCTTGGGTTGCTCATTGTTGTTGTTCTTCTTTGGTGTGTTCCTCGCTTTCTTCTTGCCCCCAAGTTGTTGTGAAGGGGTTGATTGGACTACATTCACATCAGAGACCTGAGTTTGAGGTGGGGTAGAAGAGGGTGCAGTCGAACTGGGAGAAGTTGTGGAAGCGGGCCGCTGGATTGTTCCAGTAGACTGAGTAGTAGATTGAGTTTTGACGGAGCCAATAACTCCATCTGCATGCGAAGAAGTCAATAGTTTGGATGGATCGTTAGTGGCTCGGGTAGAGTTTGGTATCAACTCATATAGAGTACCGGATTGTGAATAGACTAAGTCTAAGTACTGATCCTGGGTGATGGCTTCTTCCTTGGTGACTACGCCACCCATGGCAACATCACGAGAAATCTGGGGTAATAGTGATTTGGTGAACCATTCTGCTAACAATTGGTCGGGGATGACCGCTTTGATTAGCCTTCACCGTCGTCTCCATTCATGGATATGATCAGAGATATGTATGGACGTTGTCTGACGAAGAGAGGTTAATAGTTCAGTACCCATCTCATATCGAATGGGTAGTTGGAAATGTGTGAGGAAGGACATGGCAAGGGAGTTGAAATCGTGAAAGGATGTGCGTGGTAATTCAATATACCATTTTTCTGTAGAACCCATAAGTGTTCGTTGGAAAAGACGCAAACGAATCGAATCGTCCATGAGGGAGTTGGATGAACACCACAAATGGAAGGTCATCATGTGGTTGTTTGGGTCTTCTCCGGAATTTCCGTCGAATTTTGGGATATCAGAAAGGAGTTTAGCTGGAATGGCTGGCCAAACCGGAGAATGATAAATGGGATCATTCATTAACCGAGACAAGTCTGGAAGGTGCAGGGTGGCTAGAAAGGGTAGTTGTCAGTTAACCTGTGGGTAATGCTGGTGTGGCAAAGGGACACCAGTGGGGCCCAATACTGGGTTATGTGGATAATTATAACTCGTGGGCCCTCTCATGTGAGGTTGGTTTTGACCAAGGTACATAGGATTTGAGATGTTTTGAGAAGTATGTGTGAGCGGAGGATAACCGGATGGGGTTTGTGGATTATAGGGTGGGTTTGGCATTTGTCCATAAGGGGGTTGTTGCGGAGTCTGAACACTTTGTCCCATGGAGGCATGTGGGTTTCCTTGAAAAGGGACGTTCCACGGATTGGGTGCGGCGGACACATTTTGTCCTTGTGGTTGATGGTGTACTCCGGATTGAGGCTGCCCCCCAGCATGAGGGTGCCCCCCGAATGGAATTTTTCCTCCGGTGGGAGGATGCCCCCCAGCATTAGGGTTCCCTCTTAATGGAATTTTTCCTCTGGAGGGAGGATGCCCCCCAGTTTTAGGGTTCCCTCCGAATGGAATTTGTCCTCCGGAGGGAGGATGCCCCCTAGTTTGAGGTAGAGTTCCCTGGATACGAGAGCCAGACGTAAATGACTGACCGGTACCGTTGAGTGGATTAGGACCACCAAGACTAGTCCCTCCGGGTTGTTGGATAGGTATGGAACTTCCCGGCATTATTTGGGTAGTGGTTTGGGCAGTGGTGGTAGCAGAAGCATTCAGTGCCCTGAATCCAAAAGGGAGCGTGGGTCTCGGTGTTATAGGTGTGCCAATCGGGGCTTGATTAACTACCGCGTTACCGGCGGGGATAGTCGAAATGTGCGGGGTCATTGTCGAGTGGGCCGTCTGGAGGGGAATAGTAGACCTTGGACCAGCAGATGGTATGTTCGGACCAACGGTTGGTGTGGCTGTAAAAGTGGTAGTATCGGTGAAGTGATTTGGGGCTACAGTATAGGAAAAAGATGCATCGGCACCTTCCCCTGTTCCATAGAGATCTTGCACCAAGCGTGGTGGACTCCGAACAACATCCACATTCCAAAAAGGATCACTGGCTAACGGGTTTTGAGAAGACCCGGCCGGAATGTCAGAAGGATTGACGACAACAAATTCTTCGGCGGAATTCAGTTGGAGGATCTGACATTCGTATCCCTCCAAAATGCGATAAGCTTCCGGAGATTCTGAGA
Source organism: Picea engelmannii (assembly GCA_009831015.1). Lineage (NCBI taxonomy): Eukaryota > Viridiplantae > Streptophyta > Pinopsida > Pinales > Pinaceae > Picea > Picea engelmannii. The sequence goes on from ML812352.1 coordinate 27,143, forward strand.
CAATTCGAAAATTCTTCAAAGGAATGGGAACTTCTTCCTGGGAAGTTGTGGTATTATGAACCTTGCTTTGTTGAGGGGATTCTTCCGTAGAATGAAGGGGTAAAGGGGTGTTCTCTTCCATATTTTCTGGAGAAAGTCCCTGTAGCCTCCGCGAGCGACATGGAGGGTCGATGTTGGCGGAAAAGAGTCGGCGAAAGAAATCTATGGCCAACTAATGAAAAGAAACAGCACATGCTAAAATAATCTAAGAATCACAACCAAGCAAACAGGACCTTCTTTTAATGACCGTACTAGTTGGTGATGAAATCCAACGTCGCGTGATCAAGTCCAGAAGGGGCAGGGATAGGGTGGAATAGTTACAATGGAGACTTGCTTAACGGACTTACGCCTTGGTGCAAGATTCCATGCAGTAATTGTGGATTTACCCTCCAAGGAGCCCGAGTGAGTTTGACCAATGTCTGCTCCAGGTACAGTGAGACTTCCCATCACCGTCACCTTGTGTAAGACCCTAAATATTATGGCCACTAAGGTTACCAATTCGCAGTCAGCCCCTGGGCAGGAAAAGTCGACAGTCCGATCCGAACGTACGAGCAGGGTATCAAACCCGAAATCAACAAAAAGGCTTCCACGCAGTAATTGTGGATTTACCTCAAAGTGATCCCCATAATACAATCTGATCACCACACTCAGTTAAACCACGAAGGGTTAGTCCTCGTAGCTCACCCGAATGCGACCTCGTGCGTAACCCCTATGTGAGAGGGGGATCCCAGGCAGACTTATACGATAACTGGATTTGACTCTCCCTAAATCAGGATGCTATTGTTTGTTTTGGAAACTTTGGAGATTTATGCTCACATCCCTAATCCAAAGTACTAAGCCTAGTCTACTGTTGGTGGAGGATCCTAGAAAAGAAAAAGTTCTAGATAACTTTTAGTTAGCGTTGATTTTTATGGTTGTTCTTTACGCAAAGGGGTGCATGGAAGTGAAACAAATGGAATTATGACTCAGATCCAAAGAATGCATTGAACATGATAAGCAGTCATTTATTTTCGATGAACATCTAGCTAAGGGAGAGGGAGAGTTCTTTTCACTAATCAAGCACAAATAAGGAATGCCCTCAAACGATTCTTGTCTCAATCAAATCCTGATGTAATGCAAAAAAAATTAAATGCCTTCTAATATGCACAATCAATCATAAAGATGTCTTTTATTGTTTGTGTATGAGTGATGATCAATACAACACAATGCTCATCTTGCTAATTATCTTTCTTATATTAATGCAAACCAAACTAGCACAAGCAAAAGTCACACAAACAATACACCCTTCGTAGATATCAAAACGAAAAGCGAAAGAAAAGAATGATCAAAGAAAAGAAAAACAAACTCCACACCCAAAAGTAAAAGTTGAAGAACAATGACCTTGACTGAAATTGAGATGAAGAGGTCTGTAGGCCTTTGATGACCTTCACCAGGGTTTTTACTCAGTTGACGAGAAGAGAAGAACAATGCATGGGTTTCAAGCTTCACTCAACAGGAAAAACTCAATAAAAATAGTGAAGAAGGATACAAGATCCAAATAGTAAGATGCTTATTCTTCAATCAAAAGACAAATGTCAAGGCTGAAAGGGAAGAAAAATTGACTCACAAGGTCACTCAACAAAAGAGACACAGAGGCAAACCCTGAAAAAGGCAGTTCTGGAGGGTTTTTGGGCCAAAAAGAGGTTGGCGCTCTGTTTCCAAAGGAAAGGAGAATTATAATGCTCTGTGCAAAGGTATGGGGGAGAACTGGCACTCTATTAACACTAGGACAAGGGTGCCAGGGTCTAAAACTCCAAAAAATGTCAAAAAATTCCAAAAATTGAAATCCAAATTCAACAATTATGCTGAGTGTGATGAGGTAAGGAGCCAATCAGCTCATGAAACTAATCAAAAGAGGAGTGAACCAGTTTGAAACAATCAAGGGATAAAACAAGGTCAATGAGGAGAAAATCAAAACAAGAAGTTTCAATTTGAGGCTATCTCCCCAGTGGAGTCGCCAGTTTCTGTTGTAGGAAAATCTCCCTGCAGACAGGTAGATCGCCTCTAAGAGCTTGACCCTAACTCTAGACAGAAAATGCTTAACATGGACATTGACTTCCTTTCAAATCTATCTAAACTAACACATGAGAAGGAAGGATGACAGAAGTACCTTTTATCGACGTTTGTCCCTGCACGCTCCGAGTTACGCTCCAATCCTTTGCTCCTCGCTGAGTTCTGTGGACAAAACAAGATACGACCACTTCCTACTCTATTGATATTAGCTTTAAAATAGATCTATCAATTAATGATAATTTCATGTGACATTAGACACAAACTAGAAAGAAACAGGCCAAGCGTGTCATATTGATGAGAATAACGACAACAATACTTACAATCGTAGATGCGAATGCGACAACTTCGTCAAGTCCCCTTCGTCTAAGCCTTGCCTGAAAGATCCATGACCTGGATAACAACAGCTTCACTGATCACTCTCCTTTGGCTGACCGTGAGTTCCCTCCAAGATCATAAGTTTCATATCTCCAGTTCTTCCCCCTTTCCACCATCATAGAGTCTATTTATATAGGTTAAGAGGAGCTTAACCTCTTGAGTTATCTTTATAACAAGTTGGGAACCTTCTCCTTAGATCAGGGATCTCTTGATGAAACCAAGAATTCGAGCACAACTGCCTCCTAATCTCGAAATATCCTCCCCTTATTCTCCTCAATGGGCCAACTACTGCCTCAGATTAGGCACCACTCGCTTAGAAGGGGCATCAGAGTGCTATAGCGCTCCCTGGTAAGCCATGGAGGGGCGCCAACGCTCTCAATATGAGAAGCGCTCCTTCAGAGTGGGCAGGGGAGTATTATAACGCTCCCTGAAGCATTATAGGGGAGCGTCAGCGCTCCTAGAGCTCATATAGAGGAGCGCTCCCCCTCAGAACCTTAGTTTTAGGGCTCTTCTCATGTGTCAAGGGTTATTTGTCTTTAGTAAACCAGTTCTCCTCCTTCAAATCAAGAATATGAGATTTTATAAGTGTCCCCTTAGTGTCGTTCGTCATGGCAGTATGTCTGAACATCATTTTCGACACTTGTGACCAACTTGCGACACTTGCGAAAGTTGTAAGGAAGATGCGACACTTACGACAATTGGGAGGGACATGCGACACTTATCCAGCTGAGTAATTTTGACATGTAACACTTTAAACTACCCAAAAACTTAAATAAATCTAGGAACCCTAAGGAGTATTCTTCCCAGTATGGTCACCAATTCTGTTGTTGGGAAAAACACCCTACGGACTAACAAACTAGGGTCAGACTTGCATGCAGATTTTGACCGAAAAGAAACTAATTTTTTACCTACAACCCAAGATGTAAACCCCTCTTTCACAGTAAATGCATGGAAAAGGACTACCAACGTTATTATCGGCGTTCGATGTAGATCCTCCATTACGCTTTGATCACTTGCTTGTGTTGCTCCTTCCACAGATGACCTGCACTCAAGACAAACAACAACTATGCATGCATGCTACTTCTATATTCAAGGGTTAGAAATCAAGCATAAATTAATCAAACCATAGACAATTCATGCATTGGGATGGGAAAAGTATTCTTTTATTAATGAAAGTGAATCAACTTACAACAAAGATGAGACCGGCCACCACTCCTTGAACCTGATCATGGGCTCCTCTTCTTCTGTCCTTCAATTGCTTTGCATTAAATCTCCTTTGGCATGAGGAAAGGCTAAAGGGTTGGGACAATGGATTACGTAAATAGGCAGAGTTTCTTTGCTATATTTTTTCCTCCTCCAAATGGTACCCCTACCCCTTCTTTTATAGGCTAGAAGGAGCTAGGGTTTTGGATGAACCCTAGGCCATGCATGGCCGAGAGTTTTAGTTAACTGACACATATCTTTTTGTTTCATTGGAAACTTTCCTTTTTTCATGCTTTGTTAGGTACACGCAGGTTGTAGTGAGTCAGCCAGTGTGCACACACGTGCAGTAATGGGCCAGGGCGCGTGGGCCTTGACACAAGAGGATTTCAAAAGAGTTGTTCAACAGAGTTTTGGCAAGGAAGGGATATGAGTTGGCTTGATTCCAGGTAAGCATGTGTGGTGCAATTTAGGGTTATAAAAGTAAAGGAGAGTGTGGAGAAGTTTGACCTTGGTAAGTGGACCCAAGCAAAGTGGAACCAGGCAAAGTTGATCCCAAGATAGTAGCACTCACAGGGGTGTGGGAAAGTATGGTCGATGAGTTGGCAAGACTAGGAACTCCCCCTAGAATGGGAGGGATATTTAGCAAGCGTCTGGAACGACGAGGATTCTGTGGGTCCCCTATGATGTCCAACTAGCAAAGTGGATGTGTGCAAATGGTGATGAAAGTAATTAATGAACAAGAGACTTTGTCTAACTTGGACCTTCACAATGTATCTCACAATCGTATGTAATCACATGAAAAACATACATAAATCAATTGATAAAGAAGCATACATGTGGGTAGGTGGATTTTGTCCGCATGGGAGAACAAAGAAAAGAAGTGCTCGTGTCTTAAAAGATGTAACATTCTTCCTCTCAAAGAACACTAGACCTTCCAAAAGCACTCAACAGTGGGGTCTGAAGCCACCGGAAGATAAACTAGTGAAGGATGAAGTAATCAGTTATAATGAGGGGTAGAGGGTGCATATCCTTAAAGAGCTGGCGATATTTTCCAATAGCCACACAAAATCCGATCAAGGTGCAATTGAAACCCACAATTTCCACCTGGGTAGATGTCCTAAAATTTGGTCACTAGGTACCTCGGTCAAAGTGCGGCATTTAGATTTTCGGCCTAAGAAATGGGTCACGGGATGGATCTCGTCCAAGAGGAGGGTGCCTCAAGGGGGGACGCACAGAACAATCAGACCTCGGCCTTCAACCCTTCATGGGTATCTCCCTACCTTATGGTGTAGGAACACTTGACTTGGAGGATTTAAAGTTTCCTATTTGACAACTTCTATTGTTCGAAGATGTGAGAACCGGATAACGGGGAGTTATTTGGATGCCTATCCCCGAAATCCTACCTAGACAAAATATTTTTTTTGGCACCTCCCGTGGAGGAAAACTTAGTGAGTTTTTAGAAAACTTTTAGATGTGGTTGTTTGAGAGATTGGGGGTGTGAGCCAATCTCGTTGAAATTAAGTGGGAGTGGATAGTTTCATCAAGAAAATGGGTGGGGTGTTTCAGAATCCCTTTGGAGGAAACTTACTTCAACCTCCATGTTTCGAGATGAAAACTATGTGAGTGAGTAGTGACTTTGTGTGTGAACAAGTGAAAGTGTGCCAATTTTTTTTAATAAATTAGGTGTCACCTTGTTGCATGTGGACTTTGCTTGGTCCTTACAAGTCTTGATTACCTAATTAACTAAATATCATTGGTACAACCTTGCTGAATTTTGAAGTCCCTAGGAAACTAGCATGTGGACATGTGGGTCCTTACTATTCCTTTAACTCCCTAATGTGATTTAATCTAAGAAAGATTTGAAACTATCCTAGATTGTGCATGTGTGGGCATGTATGGGCCCGTTACAAAACCTTTAAACTTCCCTAGTGATTTAATCTAAGAAAGTAAACTTCAATCACTATCCTATATTTGTAGCATGTGGGCATGTATGTGCCCATTACAATCTTAAGATGTGTTTGAAAAATAAACTAAGAGGAGTCCCGAGGGGGTTGTTGTCCTCTCCTAAAGATTTTGTCTTTTTAAGGGAGATGAAATTTTTCCTCAATCTCTTTCTGATTCTCAAGATCGCTTTACGGCATGAGAGAAGAGCATACTCAACGATTGATATCCAATTTCTGGTCCCAATGCAAGTTTTATATGTGATTTAAAAAATTATTCCAACTTATACTCTTACTCAAAGCATGCTATCCACATGGAAAAATGAAAGTAAAAGAGGAAAAAATGATTTTAACCCCCTAAGTGCCTATGTTTTGACTAATCCCTTTATATGGAGAGGGAATATAAGTGTGGTGCAGATTACAATGTGCATGGAATCAATTTTAAGAAGGCTATGGGCCTTCCACAGATCACAAAAAGCTTACAATGTGTGTTTTTCTACACAGGTGCGCAGGCCTCATAATAGACAGAGGCAATGCACGAACTGAAAGTGACTTATGGGCGTAGGTGCGTAGAAGGCACTGAGAAATACAGTGGTTTTGTCGCATGTGCGTTGAAGACGCATCTGTGGGTTAAAACATGCGCACACTGTCTGTTACACGATCATGAAGAAAATTTCAGATGAAATTCTCTCTGCTCAGCTTTGAACTTGGATTTTTGCAAGTCATCTTGGGCCGGTTATGGTCCCTGCAAGTTAAAGAAACAAAAAGAAGAGCTAAAATAACCCAAATGGGGTTGAAAATTGATGCCTTTCCCCAATGGAGTCACCAATCTGTTGCACCTCTTTTGTCACCAAAATGAGCAAAATAAGGGTGCTTACAAGCCTAGTTGGGTCAACTAGGCAAGACAACAGTAGAGGAGAGAGTTAGAAGTATAAAGCATAAAATATAAGAAAAGAATTAAAATAAGAACGATAAAATAAATTAAACTAGAGTGCATAAGGACATTAGAACAAGAAATAAACAAGACTCATGCCAACAATGGAAAGGATTGTATTAGTGGAAAGAAAACACCAAAGAGAAAGGGAGACTTTGGGTCCCCTCTTCCTCCAAGGGAGGGCTCTTGGACCCCCAAATATTGAGCTCTTCTTACAAGTAAGGAACTAAAATGAAATGGTGAAGAGATTCCAAAGCACATCCAATCTAGAGGTGATATGAATGGCTAACTGAAATTGTGCTAGCATGCTCTTGATAAGGACAAAGGATCCTCTAAGAGAATATCAACAGCATAACAATACAAATGAATTCCTTCAAAATATAGTGCACCCATGGCTTCCTATTATAGCATAGCTTTGAGGTATTATGTAACCAATTCTTAGTGTGAATATGGGGCCCTTTAGGGCACCTTTAGGTCTTTGACCAGCCTCCTAGTCGGATTCAACCGAGATTTGTGTCACATACCCACTACCTAAATCGGATTTTTTTGGTCTTCTGTCGGACCAGAACCCCTAATTATCCATGGAGGCCCAGTGTAAGCTGGCTCTTTCTCTCTCCTTCTCCGTTCCCAAGTGATCACGGGTCATGTTCATGGTTCAATTTGAACACAGTGCCTATTTGTATTTCGCGCCTCGGCACTACAGTAATGTCTAAACGTTCGACTCTGCAACCGCCGAACCCCGATAGGGCTAGCAACCGACCAATGGGGTTGAATCCCTACAGGGTCAGCAAATGGCCAATAGGAACAAATCTCAATACGGGTAGAGAAACGCCAGTGAAAATAGGCCCCGTCACGCGGTTAAGTGGAATACAGGTGGTGAAAAGGGAAACTCGACACGGTAGTCGACATGACAGGAGGGGGGCCCCACTTCACATGCCACACTATTTCGGAACCCCCCCCCATTAAAGGCATAATGGCAATGGGGGTCCGGAATCCACCTGAGCATCGTTGATCAAGATGAGTTAATCTCAACCGTTCGAGAGTTGTGTGTCCAATTTCAGACACCCCCCCATTAAAGGAAGAATGGCAAGGGGGCTCCAGAATGAATCCTCGAGCGTAGATTTAGTGGGTGGACTCTGGCCATCCAGATATGCTCACTACTTACCTTTATGCACATTCGTGCCCCAGCGTAAAGATGGCATCTCTACCTCACATCGGACGGGCATCCCAGACCCAGGATCCTCCGAGAGGATCCTGACCATTCGTCAGAGCCTGACCACATGCTAACATCTCAAGGTTTATAAGTCTGGACTTCGGGGTTTGAGAGCACGGGGTAACATGTCCCTTCGGTATCTCGAATGCCGAAATGCCGAAGTGTTGAACGAACCTCGATCGGAGATTAGCCCCTTGGGTTAAGCATTGGTCGATATGACCTCTTCCCATATGACCACAACCTGTCTTCTATCGGGATTTATCAAGGAGAGATCCCGAACTATTGTCAACAAGACTCCCGAATCCCCGATTCCCGATTTCCTGAAATGGGTAATCTCTCGACACGCCACCTCCTTAAATCGGATGGCCCACAACTGCTCCAGGGTTTCCACCTTGGAGTGTCTCGATCCCTTGTCACCAGGACTCCCAATTCCGCGATCCCCGATTTCCCGTAATGGGAGATCTTACGACACATGGCCTTCGTCAATCGGACGGCTTAGATCTATCCCAGGATTTCCACAATGGAAGGTCCCAATATCTTGTCAACAGGAATCCCGATTTCGTGATTCCCGATTTCCCAAAATGGGGGATCTTACGACACGTGGCCTCTGTTAATTAAACGGCTCAGATCTACTCCAGGTTTTCCATAATGGACAGTCCCAAACTCTTGTCAATAGGAATCTTGATCCCGTGATTCCTGACTCACGGGGGTTTTTAACCCTCGGGTAACACCAGATAGATCCAACGACTATCGGGTTTTTCCAGCCGAGATCTGACGACCCAGATCGGTTCTTACCCATGCGTTCTTCCATGACTCCTTGGACGTGGAAAAGATCCACGGTCCAGATAATCTCATGGACCTTGGAGATCTACGATCCCAAATTCCTTGCTGCCCATGAAGACACATAAAACAAAGGGGTAAGGCATTTTAACACCCTACTTTCTCCTACTAATCTAACGGTCATGGGTGACTGCGGATTCCCCGACGATATCTCGTCCATCGATTAATACCTACAAGGTTAAGGTACTTAACTTTCCAGCTCCTTCCTTCGATCTGACGGTCGTGAGTGACCACATATCTCCCGACGGGATCTCATCCGTCGATTCGTTACTTCATCCTTATGTTTTCATCTCAGTTTTCAAGAGGATTGTTCCTCCTTATACAGGGTTACTAAGGCCTTACGCCTTCACAACTGCCTTCCCGGTTCTTGATGGGATTTTCAAGGAAGGTATTTCTATGGGGGGATTTACTCAGGGTACTACCTGAGGTATGTAAGGATTTCGTCCTCCTGAGAACCAGATGTGAAGTCTGAATTTGATCAGTACGCACACAAATAACGAATTCATGAAGACATAAATCATACGTAGTCTTTCCATATAAATATACAACTACTAGTACTGATCAAAACACCATTGAGTCATTCTTATAACGAAATCATTCACAGTTTCACAACTTATGAGTATAATTATCAGAATAAGCACATATATATATATATCAAGATGCCAGAGGAAAAACACTTATCAGATATAACACCAGGGTCAAGCAACTGCTGAGAGGGGTGCTCGTTTCCACCCAACCGTAGGCTTAGTGACTCCTAGCAGATTTACCACTAGCCACCCCTGAGATGAGACCACGATGATGTGAGACTGCGTCTCTATTTTCCAGTGACCAGGAGAGAAGGTTGAAATCCTTCCTCTCTGCTATCACTCACTCTACGTAATTCTAGAGTTATCCCCTCGCGTCTGCCCCCGCAGTCGCTTCTACCCCATGCCTTATCCTCTTGCGAGGTTGCGTGTGGCGCAATTACCCTCGCGCTAATCAGGCCTGACGGCTCTACGGATGGGAGGTTCACCTCCCATCCCTCATTAAACCATCTACCTACCATCCTGCGAGACATTTAATTCAAGGCTAGCGAGCCGCTTTTGGTTCTCCGGGCCAGTGGAGTCCAAATACGGTATTAATTCTCGGTGGAAGTTAACGCCACCTTTTCAAGTGCCTTCCACTGCCATCGTGGTCTCTTTTCTGCACGTCCCCTCTCACCAGTCCTGCAATAAATTCAAAATGTTATTCACATTCATTGACCTTTTCCTCAAGGTCCATTTACATCACATATTCACATTTATGAGTTTGCCATAGTTCTTGGCCAATCCAGTTATATTTACAAGCTGGGGGAAACAGGGTGTTACAATGCCCTCCCCCTTAAAAGGAACATAATCCTCAATGTTCTTATCTACTAACATGAATGGTATGTACAGAAGTAGACAAAATCAGATATGCATGTCTCATGGCATCCTCCATTTCCCATGTAGCCTCATCTGGGCCAAAATGTTTCCACTGCACCTTGACCTGTGCAATGGTTCTGTTCCAGAGCGAGGTTTCCTTTCTGTCTAGTATGCATTGGGGTTCTGGTAGGAATTCTCCCTCCAGTTCCACCTGGATCACAGACCAGTCAATTATATGATTAGCATCATGTACATATTTCTTCAATAATGAAACATGGAAAACATTATGTGCTTTTACTGTGGGAGGAAGTGCTAGTCGATAGGCTACAGGTCCCACTCTATCTAGAACTTCAAAGGGTCCACAATACCAAGGTACCAACTTGGCACAAGCTCCCATTCTCAGGGAGCTCCTTCTGGGCTTAATTCTGAGATATACATGGTCTCCCATTTTGAACTCTCTTGGAGTTCTCTTTTGATCAGCATAACTTTTCTGTCGGTTCTGAGTGACCTTCAGATTTTGTTTTATCTGAGTCACTTGTTGTTCCATTTATTTCAACATGCTGGGTCCAAAAGAAATCCTATTTACAGGATTACTCCAGCTAACTAGAGGATTACACTGTCTACCATAGAGGACCTAGAAAGGACTCATCTTTAAGGATTCTTGGTAGCCATTGTTGTAGGCAAATTATACCAATGGCAGGTAGTCTTCCCATTTCCTGGGCTGATGCATTACATGCATCCTTAACATATCCTCTAATATCTAATTCACTCTTTTCGTCTATCCGTCGGTTTGAGGGTGGTAGGCGGTGCTGAACAACAATTTGGTCTCCAATCCAGCCATCAATGATTTCCAAAAATTGGAAGTAAATTTTGTGTCTTTGTCAGACACTATCTCTTTCAGCATACTGTGGAGTTTGAACACCTCTTTCATGAATATCTGGGCGATATCTATCACCTTGCAGGTTGATTTGACGAGGATGAAATGAGTAGACTTGCTTAGTTTATCCACCACTACCATAATGGCATCATTTTGTTTGGTTGAAGTTGGTAATCCAGTGATAAAATCCATGGAGATGGTTTCCCATTTCCATTCTGGGATGGGTAAAGGGTGTAATAGTCCTGCTGGGTGTCAATGTTCTGCTTTATCCTGTTGGAACTCTATGCATTGGGCCAAATATTTGGCTATGTTCTTCTTCAATCCAGGCCAATAAAATTGTTTCCGGGTGGCAGTGATCATTTTCTGGTATCCTGGGTGACCAGTGTAGGGTCTTTTATGTAGTTCATCCAAGATGAACCTCTTCAAGTCGTCACGATTTGGAATGTACATTCTATCTCTGTAGGTGAGAAGACCTCCTTTGGTCATTTGGTAGCCTTCATATTTTACTCCAGTGGGTTCTTACTGTAGGTACAGAGTCACAGTTTGAACGAAGGGATCTGTTTCTTGTGCATTTCTGACTCTGTCCTTGACATCTGTCTCGCAGGTACTCATCGCTACCAGGTGAATCATTCTCATGCTCCTGCTAAGGGCATCGACCACCCTATTTTCTTTCCCTTTGATGTGTTTGATTTCAAAATCAAACTCACTAAGGAGGGCCATCCATCTAGCTTGTCTAGCATTGAGCTTTGGTTGATCAAACAAATACCGCAATCCACAGTGATCCGTCATAAGTACAAATTTCCTTTCCAGGAGGTAATGCCTCCACATTTTCAAGGCATGCACTATGGCAGCCAGTTCTAGATCATGAGTCACATAGTTGACTTCATTCTCATTCAATTTTTGGGATTCATAGTAGATCATCTTTCCTTCCTGCATAAGGACTCGTTCGAGCCCTTCCTTACAGGCATCTGTGCACACAAGGAAGTCAGATTATGGATCAGCGATTTTCATCATGGGTGCATGGGTTAGTAGATGTTTCAAGGTTTGAAATCTTTCTTCACATTGATGTGTCCACAGGAATTTTGTCCCCTTCTTCTGGAGGGCAGTTATTGGACAACCAATCTTGGAGAAATCTTTTATAAATCTCCTATAGTATCCCACCAATCCCATAAAGGATCTGATGTCTGAAACATCCTTTGGGGTAGGCCATTCCATGATAGACCTGATCTTGTTAGGATCTACTGCTACCCCTTCCTTGGACAGAACATGTCCCAAGTAATGTATTTACTTCTGAAAGAAGTCACATTTGTTGAATTTAGCATAGAGTTGATGCTCTCTTAGCACTTGTAGCACAAGTCTGAGATGTTCTTCATGTTCTTCTCTATTCTTAGAGTAGATTAATATGTCATCAATGAAGACTAGTACAAATTTATCTAAAAATTTACTGAGTACATTGTTCATTAAACACATGAAAGTGGCAGGGACATCGGTTAACCCAAATGGTACTACCACAAACTCATAGTGACCATACCGTGTCCGGAAAGCGGTTTTATGGATGTCTTCACCCCTAATTCGGACTTGATGGTATCCCGACCTCAAGTCAATCTTTGAGAAAATAGATGCGCCTCCCAACTGATCGAATAGATCATCGATCCTGGGCAAGGGGTACTTGTTCTTTATGGTTACTTTATTAAGGTGTCTATAATCTATACATAGTCTAAGGGTGCCATCCTTCTTTTTCACAAACAGGACTGGTGCTCCCCATGGGGACACACTAGGTCGAATATAACCCTTATCCATAATTTCTTTCAATTGTAATTTGAGTTCCACTAACTTAGGTGTGCTCATCTGGTAGGGTGTCCTAGACACCGACACCGCTCCTGGTGCGAGCTCTATCGAGAAGTCAATGTCTCTTCTCGGAGGTAGGCCCGGTACTTCCTCTGGAAACACATCTTTGTATTCTCTCAGGATAGGGTGATCATCAGGGCTTGGTTTAGCACCTTCGATTGTTTTTAACACCTGTATTGCATATAGGGGACATCCCTTTCAGCAATACTTTCTCATTTGCAGCGTTGATATTTGCCTCACTGAGACCGGTTTTCGGATCCCTTGAAGGGTTATCCTTTTTCCTTCTTTGCTCACACATTCTAAGGTTTTATGGTAACAGTCCAGTTTGGATTTATGGGTGGCCATCCAGTCCATACCAATCAACAGATCGTATGATCCCAGGGGTAATACATTAAGGGTTGCTTGGGTGGGGAATTCACACAAAATTAATTGGCAGGCTGGTATGACCTCTGCAACCCTTCTTTTGGTGTCAGTGGCTAACTGTACCAACCATGGCTTAGTTTGCTTTCGTGGTTATAGCTTACATTTATCAACAGCTTTAGGGGCTATATAACTCAAATTTGAACCAGGGTCAATCAAAACAGACACCGGATGGTTGAAAATCATACCTTCTATTTCCACCACTGAAGCTTGGTGGTCGGCTTGGTTATTATCCAAGGCTGCATAAATCTGTGGCACACTCCTTGCCACATCATTGACTGTGGTAGCTTCCTGGATGTCATAAACTTTCTGACTGTTCTATTGTCGGTGTGGACAGTCTCTCGGGAGATGCTCTTCTCCGCAACCCCAACATTTCAGAGGTTCTTTCTTTGGGCTATTAGTCTTCACTGATATAGGTCCAGAAGTTTTATTTCCGTCCACTGAGGGAAAGTTGTGCTAGAGTACACTCCGTGTTGGAAAGTTCCTTCTAGGGTTCTTTTTGTAGTTTTTAATTCCTGAGGATTTGCTCCCCTTTTTCTGAAATCTCGAACCACTCTTTTGTTTCCAGTCTCCACGAGACTCTGCCTAATGTCCATATTGTTCATGACAATAGGTTGCCTTTCGTATAGTGTCTTCTAAGGTCTTTGGCTCGTCAAATTGAATTCAGTTCCGGTATTCCTTGGGTAGCCCACTGATGAAGTGTTGCGCTTTCGCTTTCTCTGCTTTGATGTAGGGTACATATCTCAATAAGTCGAGGAATTTGTTGACATATTCCTCTATAGTGAGTTGTCCCAGTTTGAGTTCATAAAACTCTTTAGCCTTCTCGTCGAAATATCTTTCCGAAAAATACTTCTTCCAGAAGTACTTCTCAAATCGTTTCCAAGACAGGTCCTCCTCGTGAACCCCTTTCATGCTCTTAAGATCTTACCACCATATGGAATCTTTTCCGTTCAGATTGAAAGTGGCCACTTGGGCCTTCAAATTTTCTGAAAAATCATGGACTCTGAAGTATTTCTTCAGTCCAAGTAGCCAAGCCTCAGCTTCCTCTCCCTTCTTTATCTCACCATCGAAGGAGGGAGTTTTGGCCTTTCTGAATTCCTCAAATTTATGACCCTTGGAAGTCTTTTGCTTGTTTCGTTTTCTTTGAGAATAGGAACTGGTCCTGTTGCTGGAAGAGCCTTCTGAATCACCAGCTTCCTTCTCAGTGGAATTGTCTAAAACTGGTCCTTTACCTCTGGGGTGGACCTTTCTTGAGGTGCTTCTCTCAGTATGGCCACTGACACAATCATGTTTCTGCATCTCGGGTTCATGTTGCATTTGTCGTTGTAGGTCAGATAAGCTCTGCAGTAAAACTGCATTAATTTTAGTTTGCTTTTCTTGCTCTTTCATCATCCTTTCATTGTTGGCCTTGCAGCTTTGCAACTCAAACATGAGACTCCTCAGAGTCTCAGCTAGGTATGGAGGGGTTCCTATTGCTCTTCTTTCGTCAGACTCTTCGTCTCTGTTGTGGGAGCCTTCTCCCACCTCTTGGTGAGTCACCATACTCTGCATCTGTAGATTCCCACGGCTGATCGTCCGCTTAGGTGAAAAGACAAACACTGATTGTTAGTCAAGAGTTAGATATTTTTTTATAATCTACGCATAATTTATGACTCTCTCACATGCATACACAGTTGGGCTCTCATTTTCCAAGTTTTCAATCCTGGACAAGAGAGTTACATTAGGGGGTTACTCTTCATAGGAGTACTTTGAACGGAGCTTATGCGCGACTCGTGCATGAGCCCAATTAGGCCGAGTGTTGTAACCATGCTCTGATACCACTTTGTCACATACCCACTACCAAAATCGGATTTTTCTGGTCTTCTGTCGGACCAGAACCCCTAATTATCCATGGAGGCCCAGCGTAAGCCAGCTCTTTTACTCTCCTTCTTCGTTCCCATGTGATCGCGGGACATTTTCATGGTTCAATTTGAATGCAGTGCCTATTTGTATTTCGCGCCTCGATGCTACAGTAATGTCTAAAAGTTTGACTTTGCAACCGCCGAACCCTAACAGGGCTAGCGACCGACCAATGGGGATGAATCCCTACAGGGTCAGCAAATGGCCAATAGGAACAAATCTCAACAGGGGTAGAGAATCGCCAGTGAGAATAGGCCCCGTTGCACGGTTCAGTGGAATACAGGTGGTGAAAAGGGAAACTCGACACGGTAGTCGACATGATAGGAGGGGGGGGGGCCTTCACATGCCACACTATTCTAGACCCCCCCCCCCATTAAAGGCAGAATGGCAAGGGGGGTCCGGAATCCACCTGACCATCGTTGATCAGGATGAGTTAATCTTGAACGTTCGAGAGTTGCGTGTCCAATTTCGGACCCTCCCCCCCATTAAAGGAAGAATGGCAAGGGGGCTCCGGAATGAATCCTCAGTCGTAGATTTGAGCAGGTGGAATTTGGCCATCCAGATCTACTTGCTACTTACCTTTATGCGCATTTGTGCCCCAGCGTAAAGCTGGTATCTCTACCTCACATCGGACGGTCATCCCAGACCCAGGATCCTCCGAGAGGATCCTGACCATTCGTCAGAGCCTGACCACATGCTAACATCTCGAGGTTTATAAGTCTGGACTTTGGGGTTTGAGAGCATGGGGTAACATGTCCCTTCGGTATCCAGAATGCCGAAACGCTGAAGTGTTGAACGAACCTCGATCGGAGATTAGCCCCTTGGGTTAAGCATTGGTCGATATGACCTCTTCCCATATGACCACAACCTCTCTTCCATTAGGATTTATCAAGGCGAGAGCCTGACCTATTGTCAACAGGACTCCCGAATCCTCGATTCCTGATTTCCCGAAACGAGTAATCTCTTGACACGTCACCTCCTTAAATCGGATGGACCACAACTGCTCTTGGGTTTCCACCTTAGAGAGTCTCGATCCCTTGTCACCAGGACTCCCGATTCTGCGATCCCTGATTTCCCGTAATGGGAGATCTTACGACACGTGGCCTCTGTCAATCGGACGGCTTAGATCTATCCCATGATTTCCACAATGGAAGGTCCCGATCTCTTGTCAACAGGAATCCCGATTTCACGATTCCAAATTTCCCGAAATGGGGGATCTTATGACACATGGCCTCCGTTAATCGGATGGCTCAGATCTACTCCGGGGTTTCCATAATGGACAGTCCCGAACTCTTGTCAACATGAATCCTGATCCCGTGATTCCTAAATCACGGGGGTTTTTAACCCTCGGGTAACACCAGATAGATCCAACGGCTATCAGGTTTTTCCAGCCGAGATCTGATGACCTAGATCGGTTCTTACCCATGCGTTCTTCCACGACTCCTTGGACGTGGAAAAGATCCATGGTCCAGATAATCTCATGGACCTTGGAGATCTATGATCCCAAATTCCTCGCTGCCCACGAAGACACAGAAAAAAAAAGGGGTAAGGCATTTTAACACCCTACTTTCTCCTACTAATATAACGGTCATGGGTGGTTGCGGATTCCCTGACAAAATCTCGTCCTTCGATTAATACCTATAAGGTTAAGGTACTTAACTTTCCAGCTCCTTCCTCCGATATGACGGTCATGAGTGACCACAGATCTCCCGACAGGATCTCATCCGTCGATTCGTTACTTCATCCTTATTATGTCATCTCGGTTTTCAAGAGGATAGTTCCTCCTTATACAGGGTTACTAAGGCCTTACGCCTTCACAACCGCCTTCCCGGTTCTTGATGGGCTTTTCAAGGAAGGTATTTCTATGGGGGGATTTACTCACGGTACTACCTGAGGTATGTAAGGATGTCTTCCTCCCGAGAACCAGACGTGAAGTCTGAATTTGATCAGTACACACACAAATAATGAATTCATGAAGACATAAATCATACGTAGTCTTTCCATATAAATATACAACTACTAGTACTGATCAAAACACCATACAGTCATTCTTATAATGAAATCATTCACAGTTTCACAACTTATGAGTATAATTATCAGAATAATCACATATATATATATCAAGATGCCAAAGGCAACAAACTTATCAGAGATAACACGAGGGTCAAGCAATTGCTGAGAGGGGTGCTTGTTTCCACCCAACCGTAGGCTTAGTGACTCCCAACGAACTTACCACTAGCCACCCCCGAGCTGAGACCACGATGCTGTGAGACTGCGTCTCTATTTTCCATTGACTAGGAGCGAAGGTTGCAATCCTTCCTCTCTGCTATCACTCACTCTGCGTAATGCCTGAGTTCTCCCCTCGTGTCTGCCCCCGCAATCGCTTCTACCCCACGCCTTATCCTCTTGCGAGGTTGTGTGTGGCATGATTACCCTCGCGCTGATCAATCTTGACGGCTCTACGGATGGGAGGTTCACCTCCCATCCCTCATTAAACCATCTACCTACCAGCCTACGAGACATTTAATTCAGGGCCAGCGAGCCACTTTTGGTTCTCCGGGCCAGTGGAGTCCAAATACGGTATTAATTCTCGGTGGAAGTTAACGCCACCTTTTTAGGTGCCTTCCACCACCATCGTGGTCTCTTTTATGCATGTCCCCTCTCAGTAGTCCTGCAATAAATTAAAAATGTTATTCACATTCATTGACCTTTTCCTCAAGGTCCATTTACATCACATATTCACATTTATGAGTTCACCATAGTTCTTGGCCATTCCAGTTATATTTACAAGATGGGGGAAACAGGGTGTTACAATTTGGATGTCAAATCGACTTGGAAGCTGAACCAGAAGTGGGTGGAAGGCTGACCAATATCATAAATGCATTGTTTTCAGGTGTGTGCGGATTTTTGCGTCCACAGTCATGCATCGGGCGCATGTGCGCTTTTTTGACGTTATCTGATTGTCGCACATGTGCACACACCTTGTGTATTTTTCATGCATGTTGATTTTATTGTTGGTTGTATAGTTTTGGACCTTTTGGAGATGAATTTTTGGTCCATGAGTGAACTAATGAGTGTTTTGAAGATGTTGGATTCCTGTAACCATTTGCGAACGAAATTTCAGTGATAACACCTATCAAATGGGGTATGATATGATCATGAACTACATCATAAATGGTCATATTTTCCTTGTTGTTCCTCTTCCTGAACTTTTCCAACAAGATGGGGGAAGTGACAGGAAGAACTGGAGCAGGCGTCTCGACTATGTCCGATAGCTCGAGGTCCTCTAAGACAAATACCATCCTCATATTCCAAGGCGACCAATTTCTAACCCCAGCTAGCCTTTCCTCAACATGCATCTAATATGTTGACATGTCTACCAAACTACACTCTCAACTGATTCTCAAACTGCCAAGGAAACGCTGCCTCACTCCTATCAACACAGGTGTGAAAATAGACAAATGTCCTATGACCTCACTCCTAGAAAAATAGGTGTGAAAAGAGGTCAAGTCAAATCAACCTCACTCCTACTTAATCTTTATTAGTCTCTTCCAATCTTCTTACATGCACTAAGCCATAGATCCATCTCCGTAAAGGACAGGAGATCTACGTGCACCTCGCCATATCCTCCTTCCCAGAATTAGATCAAAGCATAAAGCCTTACACAATCTGTTACTTCGCCCTTTTCTTGCTTGTCTTCTTTCCCTTCCTCCTCTTGGTTTACTTCATCGCCTCCTCCTCCTATAGGTAAATCAGACATAGTTTCCTCTGATGCATTGTCCTTTTCCTCACTGTCTGTGTCCTGCACTTCCTCCTTTTTCTTCTTTTTCTTTATGTTTCTTGGTCCTTCATACTCGTTCCAGGTGACCAAAGGGCTTCTGATGATGTCGGGGTTAGAGAGTTATGTATTCTCAACTAGTACAAGGAATTCGGCTAGCCATTTCTTCGTTATCTCCTCCATATATTCATTAGTCAATTTATAGTAAGATTACAGCTCTTCCTTACTTTCATCCCTATGCACAGTGATGTAGATGAAGTGTGGTATGCACAGAACTTTGCTAGACGCCTGTATGTATGGAAGGTTTTCGGGGTCATTTGGGGGAATGATTCAATGGCATGCTTGAGATGTAGGTAGTAAGCGTGGAACACCACATTTGATTACTACTTATTCACAATATTTCTTGTATACCACAAGGTGGTGAACCTCGCGGCCAATGGCTCTGATGGCTCGACTTCCAGGAATGTCTCTCCCAAGAGAAAAATTAAATGAGAATCAGAAAACCAACTGAAGTGAAATTCATAGTCTTGGTCATGCGCTTCACGACAGTCCTTCTCCAACTCATTGATGAGGTATCTCACCCAGTTCATATGCATTCCTTCGACACACTTCCCTACAAGTTCGACTACAAATCACGTGACTTGCGTAAGACGGTTCTTTCTGACAAGCTTGCCCCCTATCAGCTGACAAGCTAGGTGCAGTGCACCATCCTAGATGGAGGCTACCTTATAGCCTCGATTCCCCTTCTCTACATCGCCATACGCCTCCTTGATGCGCTAGGCCAAGGAGAAATCTGATGTATTTCCTTAGTAGAACTGGTGAGGGTCAGGTCTCTGCTTGCTTAGTCAAGTGATCAGGTGGATCAACATCGGATCCACAGTGATGCACCTATCCAACCAAAGGTAACCGCCATCATAGGACGATTAGAGGATTTTAATGCACGCGTTAACCTCCCGATGTCTACCAAAATGGGGGGTCTTCATCACATTCAATATCATCGATCTCTCAATCTCCTTGATCCATAGGTGGGGGACTATCTTGGGCTTCTTCCCAGACGTCTTTGTCAGGTACCTATGCGGTGCGAGCATCACATAATTCTTTATGTCGCTGAGGTTGAAATTTCTTATCTTGAGAGATGGGATCATTTCAACTATGGTCCCACTGTGCGTATCCCCTTTGGGAGGTATGTAGTAATCAACGTGTAATCAAAATCATGCAGGACGCTATCACGACTAACCACACCAGCCAAAGGCGAGATGTAGTCAGGCAAGACCAATGAGATCTTCTTCGTGTTTGCCAGATCGTCGTGGTGCTTTATTGTTTTCTCCATGGTGGTTCGGGATGGCACAAATCGACATCCAATCGAGGGGGACGCTTGCAATCCTCCCACCAACAATGTATGTATACCTACAGACATGACTTTCTCATCCATAAGTTAGATCAAGATCTCTTCTCCAGATTTCTCTATTGCGCTAAGGTCGCCTGACATGCACACTCATAATCAAAGAACTCGGGTAGGTGAATATATGAGGCAATCAGATGAATGGTGAGGTCTAGAAATAAAAGTGCGATACAATAGGTTCTCATTTATCTCAGATAATCACTAGTGGAAAAACATGGTCTTGGCGAAGTGTCTGACAGGTTAAATAATCAATGTCGTAACAGATTCCTCCAAAGGGCAGGAATGCCTCAATCAATACGATTCCATCCATTATGGTGTGGTCTCAATGGTCCAATGGTGGTCTTTCTAGCAATAAATGTGTTTCTACCCATTTTGGAGCGTCATTTTAATGGTCAGGATGCCTCCAATGGTCATATAGCTTCATCGTGGTGAAGTGCCATTCTACGTTGTTATGTTATTCCGAAGAGTTCAGGTTCTACAAGCCTTCCTTCTGCAAATTCGTCTCTGGAAATTTCTATAGTTTTTATAGCTTTGCTTTCTTCTTACTGAGATTTTTGGCCTTCTTTCATGTGATCTGAGTCTCTGGATTCCTCTTTCCATTCTCATTATTTTCTCTTAACGTAGTAACTTTGCACTGTCGAGGGTCTTTCAAAGGGTTTGAATGTAATACCTCTTCTCTTACTATTTCTGGGGTGGATGTTCTTCTCTCCTGTATGGATAGCTTTTTCAAGCCTTCTTGCGTTCTTTCAACTTCGACAGCTAAGTCTCCGGCCCTCATTTGCTTCGACTTATCCTCTTGTTCTTGTACTAGTCACCCTATTTTCCTAGCCATGAAGTCCCTTAATTCTTTCTTTTTTTGTTCTGTCGCTTCCTCCTCTGCTTTTCTTCAGATCTGATCTTTCTCAATCTATTTCTTTACTAACAAAAGTGCAAAAGGGGCGTTGTTCTCAACAAAGTTAATGGCCTCAAATTCTTCTTCGGTCGATGTTCCATGGGAAATCATAGGTATATTAGTAACTCTTCCATATAGGGTTATCATCTTTCCTTTAAACAATCATGTCCTTCCCAATGAACGAATCATAGCAGGCTTTCCCAAAATCTCCCAAGTACTTTCTGGCATAATATTCACATGTGTTTCATCATCGAATACACAGTCTATGTCGAAGTCTCCTATTCTTGTTTCTATGCACTGCTTCTCTTTTAAGATCTCTAGTAGACTGATGTCTTTGTGATCATTCAGTGTTTCTTTCAGCTGTAATAACATAGATTCTGATTCTTTCTAGTTCTCTAACATATCCTTAGTTTCCTGACCTTTTTCATAGTGTTGGACACACCTACCACACTTAGAGGGGGCGGGGGGGTGAATGAGTGTGGCGATATTTTTCCCAAAACTTCCCTCTTACACAAAAACTCCTTAGTTAACATTCAACATTTTCTCATTACTCATCCTTGTCAGTTATAATCAGTTAGATGTGAATACATATCAGCAACAAATCATCTCCAAAAGGAACAAAAAGAACACAAAATGTATGTACAATTTTTCTTTTTATTATGGACTTCAATCCGGAGGTTTTTCAACAATTGAATAGAGTACAACTCTACACGAGAACCAGCTCTATATGAAAGACTCAGCTTATATTCTCAGCACCAACTGAGATGAGGCAACAATCCTCAACAGATATCAATCTGTCAACATAAACAAGTGCATCAACCATGCACCAACCTGTGCCAAACAACCTGTAATCAACCTGTACCATAAAAAAGTGCATCCAACCATGTA
>ML812352.1:55602-76454 GCA_009831015.1 Picea engelmannii
TCATTTAAATAATGATTTCTTCTTTTAGGTCACTTAACCCATTTCTAGGTCACTTAACCTATTTTCCTTATTTTTAGGGTTAACCACTTTCCATAAATAGAAGGTTCTCCAATACTTTATCATTTAAATATTCCTTCTTGATTGTGTCACCTTACTTTATCATTTCTTTATTTTGTCACTCATCTTTATTATTTAAATAATCCACCTTGACTTTGTCACTTTACTTTATCATTTAAATAATGATTTCTTCTTTTAGGTCACTTTGACTTCTTTGACCTTGGGGACTTCATGCCTTCATGTGGGGGTCCTTCATCTTCGTAAGGCCATAACTCTCAAACCATGAGGAGTTATGTGACATTCCACATACCACCGGAAATGGCATGACAAGCACTATCCATCTAGGATAGTTTCACCAACAATTTCCTTGATCTTCATCTCATTATTCCACATACAAGCATGGGTCCTCCAACCATTCTTCTAGGTTAACTCAATCCGTAAAGCATCTTCCCGTGAGGGCTTTCACCATAAGGGGACCACTTTGGAGTTCATACATTTGTGCACCTTATCAATAATGATAAGAAAATAATGAGAGCAAGGGCCCTCCAACCATTCTTCTAGAATAACTCAATCCCCAAAGCATCTTCACGTGAGGGCTTTCACCATAAGGGGACCACTTTGGAGTTCATCCATTTGTGCACCTTATCAAATAATGAGTAATCTATACATTTTTCCAACAATGCATCATATACCAATTAAACCACAATGATCCATCTTCATCATGTATCAATGACAACTCATTGATCCATCTTCATCATATCAATGACAACTCATTGATCCATCTTCATCAATCCTGTTTGAATCCTGAGAAGTTTGGAGATGACAAGTCCCCAAAAGTTCTAGTCATGGAGCTTTCTAGCTTAAGAATGAACCCCAAAGAGAAAATCAAAGACTTTAACCAAATATTTTTAACACTAAAGAAACGAATACTTATGGATTTGATGCCTACTGAGAATCTTATCATAGCATATTATACGAAAGCCTTACATCAAAGTATAGCCATTTGGGTAAAGAGATCTAAGAAATCCATGTTGTTAGAGGCCTTCGAAGAGGCCAGTCAAATCAAGAAAGACATCCTCAACTTAAAAGACACTACTAGCAATGAAATAGAGACTAGTTCATCTTCCAAAAAGAAAATCAAAATCCTCCCTAGACCTGCCCAAAACAAAACGCAACCTGAAAGCTTAGATCTAGAAAACTTACAAAAAGTCATTCAAAAACTGTCAAATCAAGTTATAGATTTGAAAAGGACGACCGAAGAAGCTTCTTCGAGCAAAGGGCCTTACAAAACCCCATTTAGGATGCCTTTTTCCACCAACCAACCTAATCCAAATACCGAAGGCTTAAATCTAGAAAGCCTGCAATTCGTTATTCAAACGATTCTAGAAGCACAGGATAACTTGATGCCTCCTGAGATCCCTGAGGAAGTAGTTGAACAAGAGACAGTTGAAGAAGATGAATA
Organism: Picea engelmannii; assembly: GCA_009831015.1. Classification (NCBI taxonomy): domain Eukaryota; kingdom Viridiplantae; phylum Streptophyta; class Pinopsida; order Pinales; family Pinaceae; genus Picea; species Picea engelmannii. The sequence goes on from ML812352.1 coordinate 57,122, forward strand.
TTCTCTGAACATTTTTGGACACTTCTCGGATAGCATTTTTCAAGAAAATTTCGAGACAGTACATCCCTACAATACTAGGAGTAAGACAACAAACAAGCCTTCTTCTGAAAACACTACACCTTTGCCCCCAAAACAGTCTAAAACAACTGAGACTAAGAAGAATTATGCGAAACCAAGCTTAGATTATGATTTAGTTGAAGATCTAAAAAAGTTAAGGGCTAACATTTATGTTTATGAATTATTAAAATTCTCGTTTCTGGTACAAAAAATGTTACAGAATATCGCAGAGAACAGCAAAAACGGTAATCCAAGCAGTAACAAAGGTTTTCAGAACAACCCAAAAGTTCCTCATAAGGCCTCCACTAAGAATAATTTTGATCCTCACAAGAAGTGAGACCTTCTTGTAAATAATGTAACAAATGTAGATAAATTAGTTTTAGAGGCTGCGAGTAAAAAGCAACAAGCTTCCATTGTTAGTACACGCAGAAATGTACCTCCATTTTTGTTAACTTTTGAAATCTTCAATAGGAACGTGCACAATTGTATGGTAGATTCAGGAGCATCATCCAATGCAATGCCATGGTTTGTGTGTCAGAAAATTAATGCTGAAGTTCAACCATCCACCTTAAAGATTATCCAACTTGATCGAACTAGTGTTAAAGTTATAGGCGAATTAAGGAATGTGCTTATAAGATTATCGTCTAACTCCAAAGTTCATCAAGTAATTGATATTATTGTTGTAGATATTCCAGAAGTTTATGGTTTGTTTTTAAGCAGAGACTGGTTAGAACAGCTACACGACTATTTTGCAACAGATTGGTCTCACTTGTGGTTGCCCAATAATGGAAAGCCCAACAGAATCAAGGTAAATCGTGAACGTTACCTAAAGTTCACAGTGACTGATTTAAATGATCCCAATGAACCATTTACACCTTCTACCGATTCACCTGAAATACAAGGGATGGATACCTTTTTCGGCAATTTCATGGCCGAAACTTCCGCTATCACTAATTCGGAGTAGCAGTCTGAAATTGTGACATATATGTAACCAGCAGTTTCTACCCAATGGTCTCATGCACCCGACAAAAATCAAATATGGTCTCTTTACTTTGATGGGTCAAAATCTAAGGAAGGAGTTGGTGCGGGCTGCGTGATTATTGATCCAGCAAGTAACAAAACCCTGATTGCATGCAGGTTAGAGTTTGAATGTACAAACAATACAACAGAATATGAGGCTTTATTGCAAGGCCTCAGGAAAGCATTAGATATGAATGTTCAAAATTTGATTGTCTTTGGCGATTCAACAATCGTGGTTAGACAGGTAAAAAATTATATCCATTGTTTATCTCCACATCTTAAAAGCTACCAATATGAGGTATGGAATTTGATGAATATATGTTTTTTGCTTTTAACATAACTTCTATTCCTAGATTGAATAATTCGGAAGCCGATTTGTTAGCTAATGTAGCTTCGAAACTCTTTCCTGCAGAAGGCTTGTCCCCGAATGCATTCTCCATCGAACTGTTGTTCAGGCCATCCGTCACCGACAACATCACGAATTGGAGAGTCTTCGACGACGATCAAAAAATTATTAGTTTCATTCATATGGAAGAAACTTTCCAAGGCATAGTGATCGACGAATGTACTCATGACGAGAATCTTTGTGACTTCACAGTAATACCAGATCCGAGATCTTCTGAATCTTCATCGGACATGGTAAATTCTATCCCTAAATCTGTAGTTAGATTAGAAAAATTTTATGATCTTCAAGACAAATTCAAAAAATCAGTGAACTGTAAAACAAATAGTTCCTCTTTAGCGTATGAAAAAGTAAACCTGGGAACTAATGACAATCCACAATGCATTAATTTAGGGGTGGGGTGTTCTGAACAAGAGAAAGCGACGTTTATTAAATTATTTAAGGAATTCAAAGATGTTTTTGCTTGGACGTACGATGACCTAAAAACCTTTGATCATAACATCATACAACACGTTATTCCTATGAAACCCCAAACCTTACCGTTTCAACCAAAGTTAAGAAAAATGCACCCAAAACTCGAACCGACTGTCAAAAAATAATTAAACAAACTCCTGAATGCTAAGATAATCTTCCCAGTTAGGCACACACAATGGGTCTCTAATCTTGTCCCTGTCTGGAAGAAGAGCGGTGAAATCCGACTATGCGTCGAATTCTATAATCTTAATCGAGCGTTTGATAAAGACAACTACCCTGTCCCACCCATGGAACAGATCCTTCAACAGGTATCTGGTTCTGAAAGATTATCCTTATTGGATGGATTTTCAGGGTATAACCAAGTCCTGATGTCTCCCCCAGCCCAACTTAAAACTACCTTCCGCACTCCATGGGGCACCTACGCTTATAGGAAAATGCCCTTTGGACTCATTAATGTTTGTGCCACTATCCATAGAGCGATGGATATCACTTTCTGAGGCTTAATCAATAAATCTGTTGTAGTTTACCTGGATGACGTTACTGTATTCTCAAAAAACAAAGTTGATCATCTAGCTCATCTGAGATTCGTTCTACAGCGATGTCGTAAGTACGACATTTCCTTGAATCCTAAAAAATCTATCTTTGCAGTAGAACAAGGTAAGATCTTAGGATTTATTGTATCAAGTGAAGGGATGATTATCGACCCTGAAAGGACTCAAGTCATCTCGAAACTCCCCCCTCCCTCATCAAAAAATTCTATGTAGTCTTTCTTAGGCCAAATAAACTTTGTCAGGAGATTCGTCCCCAGTTTTTCAAAAATGTTGAGACCTTTACAGAACTTAATAAAAAATGACGTACAATATCATTGGGTACCTTTAGAAAACCAAGATTTTAATTCAATAAAAAAGGCCATGATAGATGCTCCTTCCCTGATGAGCCCCGACTTTTCGAAAAACTTCACTCTCTACACATTTGCTTCTGACCGCTCCTACGATGTTGTCCTAACTCAAAAGAACGCTGAAAACAATGAAGTCCCAATTGCCTTTATGAGCTCATCCTTCAAAGGCGCAGAACTTAATTACCCGGTAGTAGATCAGCAAGCCTATGTTGTTTTTAAAGCATTAAATCACTTCCGATCTTATCTTTTGAAATCTAGGACGAAAATTATCGTCCCCTACCCAGCCGTCAGAAATCTGTTAGTACAGAAAGAACTAGGCGAAAAGAGAGCGAACTGGGTTACCTCCTTACAAGAGTATGACATAGAAATCACCCTAGTGCAAATAGTGAGAGGTCAAGGGCTATCCAAGCTAGTTGCTAACTCAGCGGCAGGACAGCAAGAAGAAAATGATATGTCAAACCCAGGACAGCACTACCAAAATTTAATCTGTTGTGCACAAAACCCTGTTTGCCCCTGGTATGATGATATAAAATTCAGTCTTGAACATGGGTCATCCCCCCATCATCTGGATCCCACTAAAAGAAGATCACTAAGATTTAAATCTACCTCCTTTCAGTTGATTAATGGTATTCTGTTTCGTCAAATTTTTGATGGAGTACTAATGCGTTGTCTTGAGAAAGATGAAGCAGAAAAGGTCTTATTAGAATTGCATGCAGGAGAAGTTGGTGGGCATTTTGGTGGAGATACCACTGCCCATAAAGTATTAAGAGCAGGTTATTACTGGCCTACACTTTTTAAATATGCTCATGCCTTGTGTCGCAAGTGTGTTATTTGTCAAAAAGCGTCCAGACGAATACAGAAACCAGTCTTCCTTCTGCAACCTGTTTCAGTAGACTCCCCTTTTCAGCAGTGGGGTCTTGATATTATAGGCCCGATCAATCCACCATCCTCACAGCATCATAATTTTATCATAACAGCCATGGATTAATTCACTAGGTGGTCCGAAGCTACCCCATTAAAAGTTGTAAATACCAGTCAGGTAATTGCCTTTTTAAATTCAAATATTATTACTCGTTTTGGTATCCTTGACTGTTTAGTATTCGATAACGCTTCATATTTTTTCGTCTCTTGAGATGAGTAATTTCGCTCTTGAAAAAGGAATTAAATTAAAATATTTTACCAGCTATTACCCTCAAGGTAACGGATTGGCAGAGTCAACTAATAAAAATCTGATTAAAATCATCAAGAGAACGGTATCTGAAAACCATAAAAATTGGCATATTGCACTATTAAACGCAATTTGGGCTAATAGAGTGACTTTGAAAACTGTTGTGGGTAACTCTCCCTTATTTCTCGTCTATGGCAGAGAGGTAATTATGCCACCACATATTCTTCTTCCCTCACTGCAGCTATCACAGAAAATACAAGAAGAGTATTGCCCTCCTTTGGAGAATCGAATTAACGCATTATTAAAACTAGAGGAAGTGAGGGCTCAAGCAAAACATAAGTTGGATCAGCATCAACTTGTCGTTAAAAGTTGGTTTGATTCCAACTCTGCCTCTGATAGAAACTTTGAAGTAGGTGAACTTGTCCTAAAATGGGACAAACCACATGAGGGAAAGGGAGAGCATACGAAGTTTCAGAACTTATGGCTAGGACCATTTTTTATTGCTGATAAATTGGGTCCCAGCTCTTTCAGATTACAGAGTCTAGAGGGACAGCCAGACACCTATCTGGTGAATGGCCAAGCTCTAAAAAGGTATTTCACTTGATAACAACCCTATGTACACTGTGTAAATATTTTTTTTCCTTTGTTTGCTTTTCATTTTTTCTTTGTTGTTTTGGTTTTGATTTTTCCCTTACGCTTATAAGTTTTTATTTTTGAAATACATATACCTGCATCATGAGCTATTCAGAAAAAGAGAACAGAAAAATTTCTCCTCTGAAATAACTGTTGAAGGTTGTTTAAACATCAATTATGATATGCTTCTGAAGTTTACAGCCATGTTGAATAAAGCTTGTTGTTTGAAAGGCGTTTATTGATTTCAATCTGTAATTGAAGCTTTTCACGATCATCCATTTCTTCTTACGTTGTCCCTGTTCCTTAAGAGAACAAATCAAAGATGTTCCCCCGCCTTCGAAGGTCGGTTTATCAATAAACCATCTCTAGATCTAAATGAAAGACAGTTAAAAAAATCTCTCAAGGTCTGTAATTTATTAAAATATGTCCAAAATATCAGGATTTTCAGCGTCACCCCTCTCGATTACACATCTTTAAAACTAAATAAATCTTTAAAGAGATGTGGGAAGTGCTTGTAAACTCATCGGGATACTGAACAGGTCTGATGGCAGTGGGTAAATGCATGCATGACACCAAGATAACTTCACCGGGGTACTGAACAGGCCCGCTGGCAGCGAAGCAATGTCAGGTATATGAAAATTCTCAGATATGGAATATTTTGACCTTAAATGTCCTTAGTTCTGATCTGGGACTTCTTGGAAGGATACGGATATTGGAGTGGGTTAAATGGCATCCCTGTCGAGGCTATGGATGCCTGCTGGTAGCAGTGGCTCTGTCAATAGTATTGGAGATTTTAACTTTAATATCGTGGCTCATTTTTTGTTAAGATTGTCATCAGTTTTCATCTTTTAAAATAACAAGCAGTCTGATACTGGATTTTTTATGATTGATGATGATGTTCAAATAGTTTTCTGGTTGTTTTCGATTTGGAGGTTTTCTCATTATCCTAATCTGGACTTGTTCGTTTGGCAGAGATAACTGCTTCTACCAGTGTGTCACCATTGTTGGCAGCCATATTAATCTCTATATTTTTCTTTACAAGCTGCCTGCACAAGGTTTTTAAACCCTCATCAATCATCGCAACTATTTAAATGATATCATTGTTCTTCACTTTTTTCATACTTTCTTTGCGTTTTCATTTTCACGACTGCAAGCGTGAAAACCCACAGTTAGAATTCATGTTGATTACATCAAATGATCATTTGGTTTATCATGAACCTATTTGTTTATGTGGGTATAACTCCTTGACCTCAAACACACCACTGATCACATATTTATCGAAACACCAAACATTTATGCATTTGATTATTGTTAATATGGTGTTGATTTATATAATCTTTGACACAATGGTTTGATTGACACATTGATTTTTGGGTCAAATCGTGGTTATATAATGGTTCATTTGACATGTTGATTAAAATTCTTTTGGGTATGCACTGTTATGATTCGAATGTACCATTACACCAAGGCGTCATTCCAAGTACAACCCAATAGTGATGTTCTTGCATGGCCTCAATTTACACCACTATCCTCGCATGCATAGCATTAACGCTCTGCCCTTGCATTTCGAGTTGCATTAGCATTGTGTTGGGGAAGCTTCGGGACAATGGTTTTGTGTCTATCCTGTCAAACCCTATCATCGAATACCCTGTTGATTGTGTGTTATTATCTATGGCTCCTGTAGTAAGAATCGAACCCAACGGTGTCCAAATGTTGTTGTTGTTTGATAATGCCCGAGAGGACCTAGAGAAGAATGGTTGGCGGGTCTTTGTTGAGAAGTTCGAGGGTTTCAACCTGGCAGTTTCTCAACAATTCACGCTAACGTTCGATGGTTGTAGAGCCAAAATTGGGGACGTCCATCTCGAATTGAATGAAGATTTCCTTAGCTCAGCCACTGGTCTGCCAGCCGGGGGACAAAAATGGTTTAAAAATTCAAAGGTTGACGAAGTACCCTGGCCACTGTTGTTTACCTCAATGAAGATTAACAGTTGTGACAAAGGTATGCGCGTTACAGCTCTGAAACCTAGATGGCATGATTTGTTGGATATTATCAAGCAGTTCATTACCTGTGAGGGTAGATACAGTTTAGTTTTCCTATACCACCTATGACTGCTCATGAGTTTCATAGATTTTCCCTTAAATATGCCATATTTTCTCCTTAGGAGTTTATATAAAATGGCTAAGCACTTCAAAAGGGAGAAAGACGACTCCAGCCTCTTCCACCACTGTTTAATTAAAATTATTATGGTTCATCAGTTGAAGTTGAAGGGCGATTGTTGGGATGCTTTCTTGTTGAGGAATGGTTTTGCCAGTCCTGAAATAAGACAAGTTGACAAATCCATTGTTACAGAAACCCTTGTCGGGCCTGTCATTCCCCCTCCTATGCTCTTGCCCTCTGTTGAACCCTCGACCTACTCGAACACCACCCAACCCGACACCCTGCTTGATTCATGTCCAAAAGAGGGTGGTAAGCCTGTTAAAAAGTCTGCAAGGAAAAAGGGTAAAGGTAACAGTGATATCAACTACAAGGGTAAAAAGGATGTGCGTTGGGTTTCATGGTGTGCTTGTAACAAACCTAAAGAAAACACAAACCAAAAACCAATTTTGTTAAGTGAAGATTCTGACTCTGAAATCGAACGATTTCTAACCGAAGAGTATCCATACTCACACGGACTTTTCTCAGTTAAGCCTTATGACTATGTGACGAACCTCCCACCGTGTCTTAGAGATGACCCTAACTTCCCTGGGATTAAACTCAATAGAGAACCTACTGGTCAATTAAGAAGTTCCTCACCTGTAAATACACAGCTCGTTCAACCACAGTGCAATGAATGTAAGTCGTGGCTCAACCGATATTATACAGACATCCCTTTGCTCCAATCTCGGATCAAATCCTTGGAGGACCGAGTGAATGTGAAAAATAAGGAAAACAACCGATTGCAAGCTAATGATAAAAGACAGAAGACCACAGGCTCTGTTGTCTTTAAAAATGTGGAGGCGGCCACTGCCATTGTCAATTCAAAAATAGCTTGATTAAAATCCTTGAATCCGAGGTATGTTATTTTAAAAGAGATTTTAAGATGATTTTGTTTTTGTTTTGAATTAGCAGATATGATTTGTTTGATCGAATTGCATCTATTTCTGTCTTGATTGAATTGATAATACACGATTCTGTTTATAATAATAACTAGCTACAGAATCGTGAGATTTTGTAGCTAGTTACTAAAATTCGAATTTTTTTTATTTTACAATTAAAATGCAATCTGAAATCATGTATTTTTGTGCGTTTTCAGGTACATTCGAATTCTAAAGGAAATTGGATCGCTAGTGGCCTCTGAACATGCTATTTCTTTACATGGTTTTAGATTAGGCTGATAGTTTTGGATAGAAATGAGAATTTGGGAGATTGTATTCCCCACGATTTTTGGAACAAATTTGATAATTTCCACAGGGAATGTTTTGATCTTGTGGCCTTTATAAATGTATTATTTTGTAAACAAAGACCATCTCTACTTGGGAACAGAAACTATGGGCTTATGATTGACAAACTTGAATGGAAGGTTGATGTTGGTACAGCTTTAGCTTCAATATATCATACTTTCGTTCAAGTGTTGCTCATTTTGATTTGCAATTGAATTGTGACTACTTTAGATATCATAGTTTGTTACAGATTGATGTGATTAGATTTATATGATGCCTATGTTTTATGTTTCTCATATTATGTACAACAATTATCCTGTTTCAATTTAATGAATAGAAAGTTAATCTTCTTTATTAAATGAGCAGTTATATACAAATCTTTGCAGCGGGATTTATCTTAATGTAATTATTTGTTAAATTATAAACTTGTTGTTGCTACATCCTTTACATGTTCTGTCATTAGCATTCAGTTGTTACTACCTCGTGTTTACGAGAAGCACTGGTAAAGATCTGATGCGGGTTGGCCTTATCAAACAACAAACGTGTATCCTATGCACAGGACGAATAGGAGATAATATTTCAGGTCAGTTTGCTAGTTTCATTTTGTTAGTTTAATTAATGTAAGAATTTCCTGTAGTCCAATACATTGTGTTGATTATTATTTTTATTTCTCAACTAGATAGTTTCCATTTCATTTCTTGTTTATAAAATTTATAAAAAGTCAAAAACACTAGCTTCGTTGTCATAAGTCAATTCATGTATGATTTTGCAGATTTCGATTAAAATTTGCATTTTGTGAATACTGTACATATAATAGAGATTTAATCATATCAATACACTGTACATTTAATAAGTAGGATTACTATTTTATAAATATCTAGCAAACTGTGAATATATATTAGCTTTGTATATAGTTTGCAGCAGTTGTTTTTCACTTAGTCAGTTTCTTTAGTTTTTTTTTTTCACTTTCCTAGGACTTAGATCGGTCAACGGAGCCGCTAAACCCGTCGGAGTGGATTAATCCAAATGGCTTGGGTTATTTAGACAACCCCGGACCGGATTCACTCCTCCAGTTGACGAGCGGTCAATTTCGCCCGTCAACAAATAGCATGTGGACATATGGGTCCTTCCTAATCCTTTAAACTCCCTAATGTGGTTTACTCTAAGAAATCTTTGAAAAACTATCCTATATTGCAAGTGTTGTTCCAGAGTCTATACTTAAGGCTTAGAAGTACAATGTCTAGGCATCCGAAAGTGAGTAAAAGTGATTAAAAGGTTGGCATTGTCTAGCTTCCACTTGTTCCTGGATGTTTATATACCGTTCAATCGTTGCCCATGAACGTTTGAGTTCAACCCGGGTAGTGGTTGTTTTAAGGATAGTATAAAAAAGGTTTAAGGAAATATGTGTCTGATCTGATAATCTGGGTTCGATATTAGGCTGTCTTGATACAGGGACATTCATGGAGGAACAATAAAATAAGAAAACCTGAGGGGGAATTTAAGTGTTGTCTCAATTTGGTCATATAAAAGAGAGTTTACGGTTTCAGGAGTGAAAAAGGGGTACAAACCAAAGGCCCTTTCCCGTAACTGAGTTATACTTTAATAAAAATGTATGAGGTGGGAGAAAACATTAAGTTGTCTATCGAGTAAGGCTCCTATCAAGGGAGAATCTCACGTATAAACAGAAGAAGAAAAAAGTAAAGGAATAACCCGATGAAGCATAAAATATATATAGAATTCTGAAAGTGTTGACTGGTCTTATACCTGCTGATAGCTGGTACAGAGGAAAAACAGTAAATAATATAGAAAACCAAAATTCATTCACTATAGTAGAGGTTATACTAAATTATAGCGAAGCATTCATCAGATACAAATATGAAATGAAACGAAATATGAGATACAAGGAAACAAACTCATAACACAGTCATGACAGAATTGAGAATCTTCGGATTTGCTTTATATTAACTCTCAAATTTGGAAAACCTCTATTACAATCAACACAAAAAGGTCCAGCCCTTTTTCTGTCTTTCTATGATATATTTATACAGTTTTACAATAAGATGGAATCTCAATCGTTGCAAAATTTTCAGGTATGATAAGAAGGAGAGCAATCGTTCCATTTCTTTATCTCTATCTTTATTTGGTGCCAGAAGCTTGTCCGCGCGCATGCTCGGTACAAGTGGCACACCTTTCCACCAGCCGAGATATCAACCTTGACGGATCTGCTTGACAATTGGCTTCAAAAGAGTAACAATCTTGGGCTAAATGCGGAAACCTGTCTTCCATATGTCTGTCTATGATGTCGATAGCGTGCAATTGCACACTTGGTTTAATCATACATTTGTCTATTTGGACTATGTCTACCATAGTCACTTGTGAGATCTCAGCCAAATCTCTTTCCTCTTTTTCATTTAAATCAAGTGAGATTTTTTCCATATTCATTTGAATCAATGCCTCGGCATTACCTCTGCTATCAATACCTAACAGATTACCATCTATAGAGCTAAAAGCCTCTTCTAAGGATTTCATTACCCTCTTGGCTTGTAGCTTACCTTCTGAGATGTTGTGCTCCCATTCTTTTAATAGAATATTTCCTCTGGTCTGCTCCGAAATGGGAAACCTGGGAGTACTTCCCAATTCCCTGTTGTTTGTATCTATCACAGCCTCTTGAAAGGCGACCCGTGCTGCTCCAGCTTCTCTTTCTCTAACAGATAAATTTTTCAAAACTTGATTAACCAGTAAGCAGTTGTCCCGAATCACCTCTACCTTGGCGAGTAAATTTCGTTGGCCCGCAGAAAATCTGTTCTGAATCTCCATCGCCTGGGACTGGAACATCCCGATATTTATAACTTTACTTTCGGTGATTTCCACTCTAGCCTGTAACTATTCGATCAAGTCTTTTTGCTGACCCGCTTGTATCTGACCACTCCAAACCACCAACTCTTCTTGTTCGAGCTTAGTCTTGAACAGATCTATCTCACTTTTATCGGCCAACCTTGCTTTCTCTATCCCTACACTCGCCTGGTCCTTGGCAACCTCTGCTGTTGTGGCTAGTCTGGCTTCTAGGGTTTTGATGAGGCGATTTTTTCGTTTCAGATGGTTTTTCAAAACCTCGACTGAAAACTGATTCGTTGTGGCATATGCCCCTAATGTTCCAGCAATTTCGATCATGAACTGTTCACTCTTCTTGTCTTTACCATTAGTCGATATTTTGTATTTCTTGGCTGTCGATTCCCCTTCCTGATAGAATTCTCTCTTTACCACTACCTTTCTCTTCTTATCAAAGAATAACTCATTTGGAGGGAGCTCTTCCACCCTTATAGGCCTCAATTCTTCATTTAAGATCCACCCTACGTCAATATTTCCCTATGTTGACTGCAAGGGAGTAATGGATGCGATAGGATATCCGATTTGCTTCATTGATTTCCCTAGAGTAGTAACCAATATCTTCTTTTTTGACGGGTCAGGAGTCTTTATCTTTGCTTTCGTACTCTTAGTTTTCTCTTCCCCGTCCTGGTGTTTTTTTTGACTAAGAGTCGCATCTTTGGAGCCTTCAGCATCTTTTTGTTTCAGCTCTGTTGTACTCGAATTCTCACCCCGTAAGACTGCGGGAAGGCAACTGCGTTAATGTTCTTGGAACTTCAGAAAATCGGCCCTCTCTTCAGGAGCCAAGGTTTGTATCCGAGCTAAAATCTCGGCATAAGATCTTGCGCCTCAGAAAATGTCATCTGAGGGAGAATTTTCGTGTTCAAATCTCTTGAGTCCGCAACTGGCCAAATGATTACTCACGACCCTTTGCGGATTGTGCTTCTTGAATTCGATAAGAACCAATTTTAGGTCTTCCAGGGTTGTTGCCTCAGCTTTAGCATGCCCAAAATCTAACAAAGAATATGAATTTAAATGAACAGAAAAAGGTGGCCATACCTTCTTTGAGTATCCCTTAAGCTCCTTGCTTATGCCACCGATTATTGTTTGTCTAGCAACCTCACGACAAGCCATCTTGTCGGGGATGAATAATGGCAATGCATGCGGGGGAACAGAAGCCCCGAAAACTCTGAGATATGAGAATTCGGCTTCTACGTACCAGTCTGCTATATTTCTCAAATTCATCACTATATTGTCCGAGATCCTGGGTGGCGGGTGGCCGAAAATAGTGACATGCAGCGGTATCATCACCCAGTTGAAGATTTCATATACGAAATCTGCCTCTTTATTTTCCCATAATTTTGAATGATAAACGTGGATGGTCTCGGCCTCTGCTAGAGTCCAACTCTAGCCCATTAAGGGAAATGGTGTAAGAAAGCACACGGCGTCCATAATGTATGAAGACATAAAAAATAAAGAAATTTTTCCGCTCTCTTTCTGCGCCCGATACTCTGTAACCTGACTGGTCAAGCTATCAGACAACATTTTCACCCAGTCAAAGGAACAACCTTCAGCGACTTGATGTATTAGAGGCACCCATTGAAGAAATAAATGTGAGGTGTCCTCCCTCCCATATAATCTGCAGGTCATCATAGCTATATACTTGAATTGTGGTTCCAAGGAAGCTATTGAATATATACCATTGTTGTCTTCCCTGAACTTCGCAGGGTGCGAAACCAAATATCTGATTAAGCTAGACATAGTCTTGTCATACTGCACACATTCCTTCTGTTTGAACTTCTCCAAGAACTCAACATCGCATGTAAGGTCAGATGCGATAGGCAACTTGTACATAGCCCGCAGTTGTTCAGGTCTGAAAGTCCTAATGGTGACCTTCTGCTCATTGATGATGGTTCTGGTTGGCATGTCTACATGGTCTAATGCCCATCGGACCATATCATAGTAAGGGAGCAGTCGTGGCCTGGCTGCTACTTTATGCATTCCCGATTGAACGACGATCTTATATTTAGTGGTTATGTCGTCTTTTTCATTGTCACTGGAATCATCAGAATAATCCACTAATTTGGCTTGTAGAACATCAGAGACAAACAACCAATTTGGGATAGAGTCGACACTTCGAGGTGAAGTATCAACGACTCTATCTTAACCTTGTCCTGAAACCTCAACATTGTCTTTGGACGCCTTTCGCGGGGCCATGACGGGATATCCTGCTTTAGCTCTTCTGCGATAAAAATATGTATACATACAGAAATTAGCTCGCTGAGAAAGTGTGTTCTGCGTAATATAGAAATGAATTTGTTATAACAAATAACAGCTCTATATATTCAAAAACTTGGTACCTTTTAAGAACGGATCGATCAAATCATGCTTAAAAATAAATTTAGCAATAAAAACCCAATCTTTATTTGTCGATTCGCCTTGTTTCTAATTAATGCCATAACTTTTGGTGGTTCGAAATGTCAGTTGGCGTAAGGAAGAATTAAGACTGCCTCATAAACTGTGCATGCATCAAATCACAGGAGATACTGGTTTAGCTTAATTAATCTGGTTTTACCAAAGTTAATTAATCTTTCGATACTCGTTGTATCGGGAATTTTTTCTTTAACCCTTTGAACCTCTAACACCCGAAATTACGATGATTGACTTTGGTTAATAAAAACGTAATTGTGATTAGGCGCTTAATTAATTACGTAATTATTTATATCACCATATCACGACTCGGAGCTTCGAAGGTATAGCTTCTGGGAAGTTTGCATGCCGAGTTGCCAAACTGCAAGATCGCGATGATATGTTTTAATTAAAAGGGAGGATAAAATCGGATTAAGTGTTTAATTAATTATGTTCATATCTTTATCGCGAATTCGCGACTCGGGCTTAGACAGTGTATCTTTTTAAAAGAGAACATGCCGAGTTGTGAATTTCGGATAGAACTTAACCATGGCTAAGCTTTTACCTTTAACCTTGACACAGGTTACTAAAATAAGAACTTCATGATTTCGGTTATCAGGGTTACGACAATAAGACTTTTGGATTTAGTAAATGCCGAGACGCGAAAACCCGATGATGTTTAACTGTGATTTAGGAAAATTTTACTATGGTTACTGCCCTGGGTAAAATTTTAGAACAATTTCGCCGTTTCGTTGCTCAGGACTTTTGAACTACGTGATCTATAGCATCCGACATACGAAATCCCAAGGTAGAACAAAGGGAGAAAAATATTTTGACAAAAAGTAGAACTCGCCTCGAGAGTACGATAACTATTGTTGCTCGCGTGATAAGACTTCTCATATTTTGAAACCACAGATGGAAAATACGAAAACCATCTTTCGATTTCGAGCTTTAAGACATGAAATTCGAGACGGGCCAGAAAAAACAAAGGCGGCTCCAACAGCAAGCATATGGGCATGTATGGGCCCATTGCTTTGATCTTTAAACTCTCCTAGTGATGTAAACTAAGAAATTAATTTCAAAAACTATCCTAATTTTGCAACATGTGGGCATGTATGGGCCCTTAAAAATTCAATATGTTATAAAAAGAAACTAAGAGGAGCCCTAGGGGGGCTTTTTCCTCTCCTAAATATTTTGATAAGGGAGATGAAATATCCCCTTAATCACCTTTCTGATTCTCAAGATCGCTCTACTGTGCGAGAGAAGAGCATACTCAATGATTAAAGTTTGATTTTTGGTACCAATGCAAGTGTTTTTATATGTGATAGCAAAGAATATCAACTTAACATTTACAATCAAAACAAGCCATCCATGTGGAAACTAAAGCAAAAGAGGAGAATGTGGTTCTTTTTAAACCCCTAAGTGCCTATGTTTTGACTAACCTTTCATGTGGGAAAGGAACCTAAGTGTAGTGCGTTTACAATTTGCAAAAAAGCAATATATCACAAAAACTCTTACAATTTTGAAATTCTGGATAGATGCACGGGTGAAAGTTTAGACAGAGGCGTAGTGGGCTCACAATGCATAGACAACCGAGGACCTTTTGGCACATAGTGCACAAAATGCACATAGAAACGAAGTGTTGTTGGCACACAATGCTCGGAATGTGTGTCTGTGGGTTGAAACACCCACGCATGTTTTGATACGCGTCGGGAAGGGGGGGGGTTATTTTAAGTGAAATTCTTCTCCTCCAACTCCAAACTTAGCTCTTGACAGGTAGGGCTAGGCCGATTATGGTTCCTACAAGGCAAATGGGTCAAAAATAAGTGCTCAAACAACCCACATAGGGAGGAAATTGATACCTTATCCCCAGTATGGTTGTCAATCTGTTGTGTTTTTTTTTGCCACTTGGGTGAGAAAAACAAGGGAACTTACAAGTCTAGTTGGGCCTGCTAGACAAGACAAAGGTTAGTGCATGAGTTATATAATCCAAGCACATGAAATAAACAAGCAAATAAACTAAAAACAACTAAGGAAATAAAACTACAATGCATAAAAAACTTTGAACCAAAATCAATCAACCAAATGACTAAGATTATGCCACCAATGGATAACTATATTAGTCGGAAAAACACCATAGAGAAAGGAGAACTTATGGATTCCCTCTTCCCCCTTGGGAGGGATCTTGAGTCCCCTATTTGAGAGCTCTTCTTATAATGATAAACAAGAAATCAAATGGTGAATAAATCCAAGCCTATTCCCTCAAGAGGTGAGTAGAATAGCTTAATGGAATGTTGCTAGAATGTTCCAAGAAGAAAAGAGGATCCTTGAAGGAGGATTGAGACAGCATAACAATACTATGAGATCCTTAAATTCTTAGTGCACCCATGGCCTCCATTTATAGCACGTATTTGAGGCAATATCCAACTGATTCTTAGTGTGGACAAGGGGCCCTTTAGGGAACCCTTAGGTCTTTGACCAGCCCCCCATTCGGATTCAGCTCAGATTTGAGGGTCAAATCAAGTTGGGAGTTGGTCCATAAGTGGGTGAGGGGATGACAAGAACAATAAATGCGGCGTTCACAGGAGTGCGTGGCTTTTCTCGTACACAGTCGCACAAATAGCCCATTATGCGCTCTATGGGATTCTTTGGCCTGTGCACTGTGTGCACACTTCCTTTAGTGATTCAATGCATGTTAATTTTTGTCCAGTTGTATAGTTTTTTCCTCTTGGAAATGCATTTTTAGTGTTGTGGGTGAACTAATAGGTGTTTGGATATGTTGTATTTCTGTAACCATTTGCATGCAATGTTGCGGACGAAAGTTCAGTGATAACAGTTATTTAAATTGCTTATTTAAATCTATTAAGTCAAAATTTAAAAAAAAAAATACAGGAAAATTGAGAAGCTTTTTACATAAGAGTTCAAATTAGTGTAACAAAATAGTTTTAGCACTAATTTTGGATCAAATAGTATTCCTATGTTTGAAACTTGTTAAAACCCCTCATTGGTTGGCCTTGTTTGAATCACCTCTAATATACAATTGAACATCCTTTTATTTGTTTATATTAATAGCAAAGATTGAATCCATGCACCATTTTCTATATTATAAATTCATTCTGATCTTCATCTATCTAAACAAGTTCTCCTTGGGTGACAGACAAGGACCCTTGCCTTATGAAATATTGATGGTACCCCTCGTTGGATCGAGAGTTGGATCAAATGCATAGAGTGGTGCATGAAGGTGCATCTTGCACATTATACCCTAACATTTGGCCCCTCTATAAGAGATAAGGGATAACCTAGGGGACAACATAAGATCTATAATGTACCCAACAACATGTGTTCTCTATTGGGGATACATTTTACTTATTGAAACCACAAATTTTACATCATATTATTTCTTTGATACCACTTTATCATATTCTCATCCATTTAAATGAGCTAAATTCATCATTATGTTGTAGGATTAAACCACACTCCAAGACTTAATTGTGAGTAGTAAATACTACACTAGTTAATTGCAAAAGAAAGAGAGGAGAGAGAAAAATAGAATCAATCTTCACACATAAGAGACTAAGAAACCAACTCGAATCACATTTTATTAATCCTTGATCATGAGTACAATATATAGGAATATCCACAAGAGGAGTAGTGTGCACTAGGTTGGGGTTTCCATGTGCATGCTCAATTAAAAAAGCAACCACTCCTACTAGCAACAGTTAATTAAAGTCAAAAGTTGATCATAATAAGAAAATATTAAAAATATAGGTGTGAACTCAATGAAAAATATACATGAGGTCAACATGCATTCAGTAATACAAAAAATCTCTTAGAATAAGACTAGAGTCCAAGAATGGAACTAAATTCCTAATTGAGAGATAGTTTCATAAATATGGAAAGTCACTAAAAATAGGTAAATAAGTGAGATGGATTAACTCCAAGAATAAGATGGGTAATCGCACTAACTATTCAACAGAATGCCTGAATGAGGGGGATGTGTGTGTGTGTTGGTTTTAGGCACGAGAAACACCCAGAAGCCAAGTGCAATCATTCTAGGTGTGTTTTGGCGAGCAAAGACAACAACGAATTGGGAGAAACTTCTAGGGAGTGATTCCAACTCAGGTTTTGGCCAAACCAGGTGTAGAAAGAGCCCAACTAGGGGTTTTTGGGCATTCCAGAGCCATTGAAGCCATCCATTTCTCATTTTGAGCATTGTAAAGAACTAATTTTGACACTTTGAGTATTAATGAAAATGATCCATTGGAAGTTGGACTAGGAGATGTAGCCCAAGAGAGGGGTGAACTCCTTTATCATTTTGTTGTGTTAATGTGTGTATTTTGATGGTTGTTTATGAATTTTTATGTTTCTCATGATTAAGTAGAAACTCATTAATTTTATGTGTTTGTAACTTGATCCTATTACCCAAGCACATACAAATTTCACTTGCATTTTTAAAGAGACTCAAGCATTTCATTTTCATATCAAGTTGGTATCAGAGCATATGTTTTTGAAGGTTTGATTGTTTTCAAGTGTTTGTTTTCTGATGCTTACAAGTTTGAATATCACAAGAGGAGAAGGTCAACTTGTAGAACCAAGTTCTCAACTGTCAAGGAGGAGAACTACAAAATCACCTCAAGATTCAAGGAGATATTCACCAAGTATGGCTCATAAGGACAGTCATGAAACTCTAACTTCAGAGGATGAAACTTTCAGAAAATATTTCTATGATATGACATAGTTAGTGAAAGTTTTATTTGAAGAAAGAAATGCAAGATTGCAAGGTGAAATCTCAAACCCTCCAAAGGGTAATGGAGATAGTGGTGATAAAACTCCAAAAGGAAATGGAGGGAATGGTGATACTCCACCTCCTTCACCTCCATCTTCCACCTCTTCTACCATTTCACAACCACCTCCAAATTCTCCAAAACAACATGGTAAAATTCCTCTACAAACTCATTTTCTTAAGCTTGATATTATGTTTGAATTTCCTATGTACAATGGAGAGGTAAATGTTGAGAAATTGGATAACTGGATTTGTCAGATTGAAGTGTATTGTAGGATACAAAGGATCAAATATGATGAAACTAAGATTCATATTGATTCTCTTAGATTGGAAAGTGCATCACTCATTTGGTGGGAAGCCAAAACTCAAGAGGACATGAAGAAACATGGTAAAGTTTTATCCTCTTGGAATGATTTTATTGTTGCACTTAAAAGACAATTTTATCCATTAGCATACATGCAAAAATCTATTATGGATTGGAAAAACTTTAGACAAGATAAAGGGAAAAGTGTTCAAAGCTACACTCAAGAATTTAGAAGAAAAAATTTGATTTGGGGTATAGATTTATCTTCTCAAGAAACTTTACTCAAATATATTGGAGGATTGCATAGCTACTTGAGGCACATAATACTTGTGTTTAACCCTACAAGGCTAGATGAAGTTTGTGTACATGAAACTCATTTGGAAGCAAGAGGGAGGAATGAAACTCAAGAGGGAAGCAAGAAACCTTTTGTTCATGGAGACAAAGGAAAGAATAAGTTCAAGGGAAATGGAAGAAAGAATGTTTTAGTCAAGAAAGAGGGAGAAAAACTAACATGTAAACATTTTTCAAAATATGGCCATGATGAATACCATTGTTGGAAACTTCATCCTAAAAAGAGACCCAAAAAGTTCAGCCATAAGGGGAAACCAAAGACTACTGCAACCATACAACATGATTTAGGTTCTGATTCGGGTGATGAAACAAAGATTACATCCATGGGTTTTCAAGGTAAGGATTCTATTGAAAGTACTAGTTCTTCAAGTAGTAGTAGCCTCAATGAAACTCAACATAAAAAAGAAAGAATAGAGCTTTTCCACATAAGGGTGATTTCAAAGAATACCAAGATAGATACTCTTTTTGATACTGGATCTCAAGAAAACCTCATATCTAAAGACATTGTCAAGAAATTAAAATTGGAAACTACTCCACATTCTAAACCA
>ML812353.1:29918-41857 GCA_009831015.1 Picea engelmannii
TTCAATTACTTGATTTCGATCCAACCAACCACTGTATTAGGGATTATCAAAGATTTATCAACAATGATTGTTGTGCTTCATTCAACAAAATCACATGAGTTGCATCCTTTCCCTTATCTAAAGACTCTAATTTATGCATTCACTTCTCCTTCCGAATGGGTTCCTCTCACAATGAAATTAGTGGAAGGGAAGTTCCTCCAAAGTTGTGATCATATTAGTGTCTTCATTGCACCATACTAGAGAGGAAACAAAAACATCTGTCAAAGTTGCAAGTTTAGGCTCCACTATGGTCTCCCTGGGTTCCAGTGAATGGTAGTTCATCTTCAAGTCTTTCCATTGATAAGACTTTTGAATTTTCCCCTTGGTGGTCCGAGTAGAGTTTGCCTTCAAACATAACCCTACCACATGTCCATGACAATAAAAAAGTCTAGTTTACAACAAAACGTATTATGCTCATACTCCAAGAGTTTTCTACATAAATAATAATCATAATATCTTTGACATTATAGTTATTATTTACAAGACTAAAACAAATTAACTCCCAAATTTATTTAAAAAAATAAATAAGGATTAGTTCTCTTACCTATAACAAATCAAGGTTCATTGTAGGTTAATCATCACATACCTCTCCATAAGATATATGTAAATGATGCAACAAGGGGTTCAAACATGAAGATAACTTTATTTTATTTTGTTTGATCTATTATAATATTTTTGGTAGTTAGAAACCATAATATATAAGATGTGTCCTACCAACCCTTCCAAATCATAAAGTATTTACTTCTCCAAAGTAAAAAAAAAATAAAACCAGACACACATGTCTACCTATGTCTATTAATTACAGTATTCCAAAGGCTCAGATGTTCGACAAAATAAGGTATTGCCACACAGGACGAACAACGCCAATAACCACTCACACAACTAGATGAAAGGTCAACACACCGATGATTTTATGTTGTTAAAACCTTCGAAAAGGGAAACAATCCATGGCCCCAACCAATGTGGCCACTTGAGGCAATATATTAATGCAAATGAAAAATATTTTACCATAGAGTTTCTCACAATTGATCATCAACAAATGACTCTCCATGCTCTTTAAATAGAGATCATGGACCAATAGGGTGTTAAGCCATGGATCAATGTACAAAGCCATTAAGATCGAGGAGAATATGAGCTGTCAGATCACTCTATGTATAGAACATATCATGATCGTTAGATTACATAACTACAAATGCATACTAATTCATACTAAAGAAACACACCAAGAAACACACGTTTACCTAAAGACACTTTAGACCAAGTTGATCTTAACTAACTCCTAAGTGTCTAAATATGCTAACATTAGAATTCAAATGTCACACCATTAAAAAATCATACATCAAGTGCACTAACATCCAAAAGGCCATTATTAGATAGTCATAATTTTCGACATAAGCAAACTTTCCTCCTCAAACCTATCAATCTTCATTCTAAAGGTTGAATCTTTTCTAGAAGGGTACCTTCCTCATTTGTTTCTTCCTCATAGAGTGTGCCATCCTACAAAGATGAAGCCTCTTTCAATAGATTTTTTGCCTTCTCATTTAAATCTTTATAAATATGAATGAAGTGAACTTCAAAGAACTTGTTTATGAACTTAGTTACTTTGTCCATGACACGGCATAGTATTACATTTTCTATCTTGATCTTTTCCATGGCATAATCTATAATAAATTTGGAGTCCACCAATGCTTGAGTTTTTGCAATCCCTCTTTCATAAGCAATCTTGAGAAGTATCCATGCCTCTATATAGATACTAAAACCTCGTTGTAGTTGTCCATAGTTAAGAAGGCATTGTGTGTGAATTGAGAACTTACAAGCAACACATGGACTAACCACCTCTTTACAAGATGAAAAATATCACATTATAAGCTATACATACCTATGCTAGTATATATCAACATTTGAATTTCAACCACAAAATTGCATAGAACTTCCTAATGTCGACCAAAATCTTTCTAAAAATATAGTGTGTTTCTATGTTTAAGTTCTTTGTTTTCTTTTCTTCAATTTTTTGAAAGTACAACTTGCAATTTGTACCATCCATATCCACTACAAATCTTATTTGTATCCATGGCATATACATACATGGGTCATATTCACATCATATCTATTCTAGATACAAGATGTGTCTAGCTAATTGTCCTAACACATTTGGTAACATATATGTTCCTAAGAGAAACAAGGCTACGTGGCAGCGTAGTCCCTGCCAAGCAGGTTACAAGGTAAATTGTGGAAAATGGGGTCAAATTGTAAATGACGGAAGTGTTCGGTGCAAAATGTATATTACGGAACATAGGGCATAAAATTTCGTTAGCGCTAAGGCGCGACCCCGCAGAGAGATAATTGGTTAAGTGTGTCGGGTTGAAGTGGGGAAGGAAAAAATAGTAGAGGCAGATGGAAATTGCAGTGAAGATGTGGCAAGCAACATGAAACACATGTGGTATCCATGTAGTAAATGATGTGTGGCATGTAGAGCACCATTTTTTTTTAAAGTATATAACAAAATACAATTTGTGCATAGTGGAAGAAAAAATTTGGAAATTTAAATGCATTTGTCATATAGACTAGTGAAAGATAAAAATGTATGAGGACATAAATTTAAAAGGAGATAAGAAAACAATTTTATTTGAAATATCTCAAAAAATAAAAGTTTGTTACATATTATTGGAAATTTTGAAATATATCAAAAAATAAAAGTCTGTTACATATTACTGAAAATTTCAATGCTTTTGTCATATAGATTGGGGTTGGGGCTCCCACGAACCATAAGAGAAATATGTACAAGAAACAGGACTGCCGAAAGAAGATAGAGTGCAATACCTGCAAAAAAAATTAATTGAAAGGTATAAGTGTTTAGCTACAGATTTCTATTTAAAAAAGTGGAATAACTGGGTTGATAAATAAAGCAAGATGCAATCAGTAGACTTACAGTGTTGGTACATATGAGCCCTTTTACTATTTGCTTGCGGTTGCTGTTTCATTGATGTCGTCGACGACTGCTGAAATCATGACAACTGCCTGTTTCCTTTCGTCGGCGGTCTGCTTCAATTCCCTTTCGAGCCATTCTTTAATGTAGCTTCTCATTGGGGCGACGTTGATCTCATTCCAGATTTTTATGTTGAAAATATCATTTTCTAATACCCATAAGTTGATAGAAAGATTACACAGAGCCTGATGAATTTCCTCATTCTGTACTGAATAGTCGACTAGCCAGTCGTCGACGTGAGCTTGATCATATTCAAGGATGTTGTAAAAATTTTCCAAAGACAACGCCTTAAACATATCAACCTGTTTATTGAGCTCTTGCCTAGTTAAGGGCAAGGAGTTTGCGATTAAGTCGGGGTCTTGGAAGTCGTTGGTCTTTTTGGCTAAGTTTATTCTTGACAACCTTGTGAATAATTTATCTTTCTTTGATATGGCTTGTTCACATGACTGAACAATGAGATGCAGGTTCTTCACTTTTTTTTTCCAGCATGCATTTAATTGACCGATCCGGTTTTTGGATGGAAGATCTTGTTGTCTTCTTTTTGTTTCTGTCATATTGTTGACAATGGTGCCAAAAGGAAGGATTGCGTTTAAATAGAAATGTTCTTCATCTTTTAACTCCGCCTACAAATGTTCGAGCAAACTATGTGCCCTGATTCCAAGGGAAGTTATGGTTTGTGATGTTTTCCATGCCTCAGTAACCAATTCCATTCTTTTCTTGATATTATTCTCCACATATCCTCTATAGGATGCGAGGAGGCTTGAGGATCCTTTTAAGCTGGCTACAGGGGTGGCAGGCATGGCTATTGTCAAAGGATTGACAAGCTATGGCATAAGAATCGAAGCCTCTTCTAATTCCTTGACCCGGTCCTTCAGTCTGGAATTCTCGGCCTCGATGCCTCCAATGGAATCATGAAGTGCATCTCCACTCGCCTTGTGAAGTTGACAGATTTGGGACTACCGCATGTTGGCAAGGTCAACCTCTGAACGAGATTTTCCTTTCTTATTTTTTACATCTTTTTTCCCAATTATTAATTTTTTGGGCTGGCTGTAAAAAACAACACTCTGGAACACGAATGGTTCATCTTCGTCAAAATTTTCAGTATCGGATATGTTCATTGGACGACAATGATGGATAGCATCTCCAGGTTGATCAAGGTAGCGGAGCATGCTATCTAGATTAGTGTCAAGTTCCATGTTCTCACTCTGAATTTTCGGCTCTTCCGCCTGTCCCACATTTTTTTTTCTCTTCCTGTCTACTTGAAGCTTGTGAGAACTATCAATTTTAGAGTGAGGAGGGCCATTATCTCTTCCTCTGTTTGAAGAACTCTTAGTTGCTTTATTGTTGTGGTGGTTCGTTGGAGCGATGCTCTGGGATGTCGTACTTTTTGGAGTGTTATTCGCCAATTGAACACTCTTGTCACCGAGGCCTTTCCCCTGTTGCCTATACAATTTAGTGTTGCTTTGTAGTGTGTCTAGGTCGACGGCATCAGAAGCAGGAGCGTTGCCGCCAATGTCTCTATTTTCAGACAAGTGTTTTTTGAAAAAACAATCGCCGAGGCTAAGTGTTTGTAAATGTTGTAGAAAAATATTATCGGGGTCGAACCCTCTTATTCTTTCAACACATCTCAGGTTGAAGTTGCTAGAATGAGCTTTGAATTCATCAATTTTGTTGACATTTTTCAACACGAACTCCCCGACTTTCCAAGGCAGAGGAATAAACTGTTTTTTTCTCTTCTTTTGCAATAGATGCAACCAATAGTTGTATTGTCGTGCTACTTTTGCAACAAACATTTTGTCCGTAATGTGACATGGAAGGAGAGCAGGTTTTTCCGTGGAGCCAAAAATTCTTATCAGAGTGTAATTATAAAAATGTTCAAGTGTCCCCTTCCTGTCCAAAAAACTAGTTTCCTGTTCAGATATGCGGGGAGCATCTTCTCCTAACAACGAAACTTTGAAAACAGACACGAAGCCATTAAAAAATTCATAGTGGGAAGCCTTGTGCTTCCAAAAGGCCTGGTACCAGAACGTTACTGGGTCGAATTCCCAGTTTACATTCTTGGACAGAGACAGTTATGGAAACTGACAGCAATGTGCTATCACAAAAACAAAGTAGGATGACATATAAATTTTCTTTTCCCTTTTGAAGCTTGACAATCGAGAACAGATTTCATGGGAAATTAACTTGCCTCAATAAAAAATGGCTTTTTCGTTGACTGTGAAATACAAAATATAAAGAGCCATCTGGGAAACAATTGTTGTGGACTCCTGTCCCATTATTCTTGTAAACAACCAGGCAATTTCGCTGAATGGATTTCTAAATGAATTAACCTGCAAGCTTGTGATATCTTCAAGAACTAGAATTGGGTCTTCCAATAAATGGGGCAGGAGGTCCAACCCATTATTATGCTTTTCTAGGAACTGTTTGCAATCTTCTCCTCTGAACGTCAATGTTGGCTCCGATACTCTTAACATCTGGGGAAGACCTTAGGTGACAAAGAAATAGAAGAGCGGTCCCGCAGTGGAATAATTATTTTATTTGAAATAAATTTATCAGCGCACCAAGAGACCAGGTCCTTACAGTCAAAAACCTCAGGGACACAACCTGCACGAGCAATCCAAGAGGTCCAAATTACTTGGTTCTCTGCGGGAGGGGTTGAGTAATAAGAATATGCCCTGGACCATTGGAAGTTCTGGTCCTCGCACCTGAATATGTTCACTGTATCTCCACAGAACTGTTGTCGAGATGATGCCATAGGTTTATGAGAACGTTGGTTTGCTCCAGACGATGGTGAAATGAACACTTAGAGCCGATAATGTAACTCTTCGCTAAATCTTGGTTAAATGCTTATGAATGGGAAAGCTCCTCGAGCCTTTCGCTGATTAATGACAATATGTATGGGTAGTTCATGATGAACTGTTAGCAGTAAAGATTACTTATTGCATATTTAGAAATGTGAAGGTGGTGGGTACAACAAAGAGCAATTAAGGATTGGAGGTTTCGTGAACGTGCCAAGGCAACGACGTGCGAACGCCATTTCATGATTTTGAAATCAACACTCGGAAGGGATAATATAACCCCCCTCAAATCTTGGTTTAATGCGTATTAATAGGAGATATCCTCGAGCCTTTCGCCCATCAATGACAATCTATACGGTTCTTGCATGATGAGTTGTTAGAATTAAATGTCAGTAATTGCATATTTAGAAAAAAGATATATATATATATATATATATAAACAATTTTTTTTTCTTTTATTATAGACAAGTGCGAAGGTCACGGAGACGGGAGAGAGCAAGGAATGAATGGCAAGGTCTGAAAAATGATCAGATGAGATTCAAAATAGGGTTACAAGGATACTCAGGAGAGGCGAGTGTTCCACGGTCAAATTTTATGTATCAGAATTTTCGACTGCAAAACGTGTAAAATGGAAGAGAGCATGATGGGGCAGTTCAACGCCCGGTTTGTATATTTGCGGAATTCCGGGAAAGTGGCTAAGTATGGAATAGGGAAACGGTCGGGCAGACTCGTTCTTGGAAGCGAGGATTAAATTTTTCATGAACGGACCAACCCTACGATGCGCAAATGACATTCCATGATGTTTGAAATTAATGCTTGCTAATTGCATGCCTAGAAATAAGATCTTATATATAATTGCTAATTGCTAATTGCAAAAGGGCACGAGCACATGAAACAACGATTAGGAACTGGATATTTCTTGAACTCGCCAAACCGACGATCCACAAAAGAAAATCGAAGAAATGGTGAAGTATGGAAAGTGGATAGACGAGCTTCAAAATGGGGTGACAATAGTTCCACAGAAGACGTGAGGACCCGATGGTTAAATTGTATTTCTTGGAAGTTTTCAGTGCAAAATGTGTACCACGGAAGAGGGCATGATAGGTAGATCGTAATACGGAAGACAGTATGATCTGAGTGCAAATGTGAACTCGCAAGTCCGCCCACGGGCGCAACCATACATTTTCGAAAAAAAATGAATAAGTGATGAGAAAGATAAAGTTTAGGGAAAAGAGAAACAGATATTTGGCTAAGTATATTAGATAGAAAAGAAGGGCCAATATATTCACATATGTAACATATATCCCATTTTGCTACTAAGAAATATATTTGGAAAGAAGTGCGAAGGTGGCGGGCACAGAAAATAACGACTAGGAATACAATCCACGAGTTTACTTGGTTCTTGGTTGTTTGCTTCGTATGTCAATTTGTATATCGCGGAACTCCGAGTCATTTTTTAGCTAGCCAACCCGCAAGTTCAACTATCAATTTGTATAGTGCAGAACTCTGGGTGTTGTTTGTAGGACACGAAACTATAGAGGAAATGCTTTGCCCTTTAATATAAATTCTGTGATGCAAATGTAGTATGTGGCTCGTTTTAGCACTTTTCCATCCGTAAAGAATGACAATCTTGAGCCCACCAGCCCTGGAGCCCATGTGTCAATCTGTATATTGTGGAGCTCCAAATGTTGTTTGGAGGTCACAGAAAAATAGAAGTGCAATGTTGAGCTAGCCAGCGCGCAAGTCCGCCTGTCAATTTGTATATCGAGGAACTCTGGGTGCTACTTGTAGGACACAGAGCAATAAAGGGCCAATTTAGACAAAGGGGAAGTGCTCGGTCGAAACGTGTGAATCAACCAACCCGCGCAACAAGGCATTTTCGGAAAAAAAACGATTAAGTAACCAGGAAGAGGAACTACAGGGGATAAAAGAGTGGGAAAATAGAAAGGCAGAGGGCAGTTTCGTAAGCGCGAATTGGTTTCAAACAAGCCCCATTGCTGCAAAACCATCATTTTCTACTAATTGTCAGCAAATGCTTTGTTGAAGATTAGATTTTATTGCAACGTGTGGGTGTTGATACATTCTTCCATGACTATAACATATTAACTTAAGTATTAAGTTTCATTTTCTACTAATTTCCATCAAATGCTTTATTGAAGATTAGATTTTATTGGAACTTGTGGGTGTAAGTGTGTTCTTGATACATTCTTCCATGACTGTAACATATTAACTTAAGTATTAAACTTCTTGCATTATGGGTTGTTAGCATTAAAACTTAATAATTGAATGTCTAGAAACAAGAATGACGATTTTGATACAACATTGTACTTTGCTATTGCTATGTTCTATCTGCATTGCGAATAGAATTGAATGTTGGTTTGAAATTGTGTATAATCCATTTTTTGTTTGCATAAAAGCCTGGTGGATTGACATAGTACATTGTCATATAATTGTTAGATGTTCCATCTTAGAACAAATTACCTAAGTATATACAATATCGAAGAACTATGAGACCACCGAACCATGCCAATGCGAACAAGCGTTAAATCCAGAAAAAAAGCAACAATGAAGACTCCAAGGCAAAATTTTTTAATAGCAAATCCATTTAAAAAATAGAAAAACATTGAGTATTGTACATCTATCTTTAGAAATTGGACCCAGTTCTTCGAGCCAAAACATTGAACGTATTTACCACAAACACAGGCACGAGATCTGCAGTATGCAAAATCCTTGCAGTTTTCTTGTCGATGAATCATCCTGTGGTAAAATTTATAGTTTTTAGAAGCTTCCCGTGAGGAAGAAGACGAAAAATGTTGCAGGGAAAATGGAATAACCCTTAACTGAAAGTTAGGACACAACTAGAAACCGCCTATGCATAGTCGAAAAAACTTCAGGGACATAGGTTGCACGTGCAATTTCAGAGGCCCAAATTAATCCATTCTGGGTGGAAGGAGATGACTAGTAGAAATATGCCTTGCACCAGTGAGAGATATGGTCCTCATTCCCGAAGATGTTAATTGTATATCCAGAGAACAGTACAATAGTCCCGCAAGTGAATATTTTTTTGGATTGAAATATATCTCTGGGAGCATCAACATATCATTTCTTTACAGTGAAAGTCTACTACCCAGAACAAACTAATTTGGATCGCTGGAATTCCTACTTTCGAGCTGCAAAGCGACTATTGCATTCAGCGTCAGTTTCTTTTCTAAAACTCGTTTTGGTGTTGTTAGGACCTCCATCACTAAGCCGGGAAGTTTCACCCATTATGGTTGATTTCAATTTGGGAGCAGGAGTGGGAACAGTCTCTGCATTGCCATCATCCATTGTTGTATCATTGCCCATCAGATCATCTTCTTCCAGCTCAGAATCCATGACATCAACCTTTGCGCCAACCATCAATGCAATTGGGCAAGTTCTCTGAGCAGGCAGGGTTTCCTTGGAATTTTTTGGCTTGAAATATATCTCTCGGTGTACCAAGGGACCATCTCCTTTTTTGCTCCTAGGCGGAGGGAGATGAGTAGTAAGAATATGCCCTGGAATACTGGAACCTATGGCCATTATGCCCGAATGTGTTTATTGTATCTGGATAGAATTGCTACCACAAGTTAAAGAGATTTTCCGTTTGCTCCAGACGATGTTTGAAATGAAAATTGGGGAGGGATAATATAACCCTCCACAAATTATGGTTTAATGCGTATTGATGGAATATCTCCTCGAGCCTTTTGTTGATCAATGACAATCTCCAGGGTTCGTGCGGAATGAGCTGTTACCATTAAAGCTCACTAATTGCATATTTAGAAAAAAGTGCAAAGGTGGCGGTGACGACGAAGAGAGATTAAGAATTAGAGATTTCTTAAAGGCGCCAACTTGCCGGCGCACGAAACAGTTTGCATCATGTTTGAAATGAATACTTGGAAATGATAACACACTTCTCCACAAATCTTGGTTTAATTCGTAGTAAAGACAAATCTTCTCCGACCTTCTGGACATTAATGAAAATCTTAACGGTTCCTATAGGATGAACTATTAACATTACAGCTTAATTATTGCATATTTGAAAATAAGTACGAAGGTAGCGGTGACGGCGAATTGCGACCAAGCATTGTACATTTCGTCCATCTGTAAACCTGCGAAATAGATTCCAAGAAATGCCCAAGTATGGAAAGCGGTTGGGCGGGTTACAAAAAAAAAGGGCAGAATATATACCTAGGAGATGTGAGGGGCCGATGGTCATATTGCATCTTAGTGACAGATATCGGCCATCAATTTGTATGTTGCAGAATTTCGGGTGATGTTTATGTGTAGGGGAACAACGAAAGCGCAATGTCGAGAGGGAAATTTGTATATTGTTGAACTTCAGGTTCTGTATATAAAAGCATGAGACATTTGGAAAAAGGACCAAGTAAACTGAAAGCGAAAGCATACGAGATGAAGGGGAATTTGTTTGCTAATTTGTAAATCATGGAAGTCCGAGTGCTATTTGCAGGCGACAAAACAATGGAAACGCAATATTGAACCCGCCTATGCAGGAACCCGGGATTCAAAAAGTTTGTTCAATATGAAATGAGGACACGGTTGGTCAGGCTGGTGATATAAAAGTAACAATGGAAATCTAAAGACGTGAATCCGCCAAATCGCGCACCTAGACATTTTCCGAAAAACGAGTAAGTAAAGAAAGGGAAAGCAGAGGGAAAAGAGAAAGCGGATTGCAATTTTCAGAAGTGGGAATTGGTCATAACAATAACTATGGAGCACATTAAACATGTTAATAGGTTCTTCAATCAAGGAATAGATACAATGAGCGATGTTTATAGTTTCCAGGATCTGTTTGTATAAGAGAAGCATAAAAAATCTACAAGAAAATCATTTTTTGGATGTTTAAGTAAAGTTTATGTACTGTTAGCTTCATCGCAAGTATAACAATGACGGATTTGAATTTTAATGTCCTCTCATTCATATGATTGTTCCATTAGACTTCACATAGTATATATATTCTTTTATTTCAATTTGTTTGCTAATTTGTGGATCGTGAAAGTCAGGGTGTTGTTTGCATGCGGCGCAACAATGAAAACACTATATTGAACCCGCCTATCCAGTAACTTGCCTAGTTAGAAAACTGCGAGCCAAAAATTTTGTACAATATGAAACAGGGAAGCGGTTGGTCGGGATGGTGATATAAAAGTAAGTGAAATCTGAAGACGTGAATCCGCCAACTTCCGCACCTAGAAATTTTCCGAAAAATGAGTAATACATACTAAATATGTACTATAAAGTATGAACATGAGATTTTATAGAGCATGTACAGATCCCACATTCCATACTTAGCCACTTTTTGGATCCCGGGTTCTCGGGTTTGCGGGCTCAAAATTGGGCCTCTATTGTTCCGTGGCCTACAAATAACACCTAGAATTCCGCAATATACAAATTGACAAGTGAACCTGCGGGCTGGATGGGTCAACATTGCACTCCTATTGTTTCGTGTCATACAAACAACACTCGGAGTTCCGCGATATACAAATTTACAAACAGACTCTAGGGCTGACGACCTCAAGATTGCGATTGTTTACGGATGGTAATCCCTATCAAGTATCTAACATTATCTAAAAACATTATTTTCAATACTAAATTATTAATATTAAATATTGATATTGTACAATTTAATTAGACAATTTTTTTTGTACAATATGAAACGGGGAAGCGGTCGGTTGGGCTGGTGATACAAAAGTACGTGAAATCTGAAGACGTGAATCCGCCAAATTCCGCACCTAGAAATTTTTCGAAAAAGGAGTAATATGTACTAAATATGTACTTCTATAAAGTATGGACATGAGATTTTATAGAGCATGTATGAATCCCACATTCCATACTTAGCCACTTTTTGGATCGTGGGTTCTCGGGCTGGCGGGATCAAAATTGGGCCTCTATTGTTCCGTGGCCTACAAATAGCACCCAGAATTCCGCGATATACAAATTGACAAACTGACTTGCGGACTGGTTGGCTCAACATTGCACTCCTATTGTTCTGTGTCCTCCAAACAACACTCAGAGTTCCGCGATATACAAATTGACAAATGGACTCTAGGGATGTCGGCCTCAAGATTGTGATTGTTTAC
>ML812353.1:44678-54737 GCA_009831015.1 Picea engelmannii
CGTGTCCTCCAAACATCACTCAGAGTTCCGCAATATACAAATTGACAGACAGACTCTAGGACTCGCGGGCTCAAGATTGCGATTGTTTACTGATGGTCATCCTATCTAACATTATCTAAAAACATTATTTTCAAATACTAAATTATTAATATTAAATATTGATATTGTACAATTTAATTGCAAAAAATTATCAAAGGATGTTGAATTGCTTTTTTAAAAAAAACCGAAGGAAACAAAACAAAGTTTTTTAAAATTCTATCACCGCAAGAATAACAACAACCAATTTGAATTTTAAGGGTCTCTTGTTGATATGATAGAACAATTGGACTTCACACATTATATATTCGTTGATTTCAAATTATTCGAGGAGATTAATTTTACTAAGTTCATCAATCAAGGAAAAATGCTAAATCAAGCCACATACTACATTTGCGTCACAATGCCATACAAATTATCAGGCGGATTTGTGGGCTAGCTGGCTAAAAAATTGCAATCCTATTGTTCCGTTTCCTCCAAACAACACTCAGAGTTCCGCGATATACAAATTGACAGATGAAACATACAACCAAGAACCAACTAAACTCCAAACAGGTCGCAAGCAAGTTCCCACAAGGTTCCATAGAGCAGGACGCATCGGCCTTTGCATCAAACAATTTGATATACAAAGAAAAGACATCGCGACATTCGTTTTCTCTTACAACTGGTATATGTTCCCAGTAGAAAATAACTGGGGCCATGGGATATATGGGGTTTGCTGCCATGCTTCCCATTTTTGGACTGAACAATCTTATGCGCATGCAATATCAAGTACTCGAGTCCGACAAACATTCATCTGGATGTTCAAGAAATATTACAGAGACACATGAGATATTTTTCGTTTCCTGCCAAAGTTTGATATGTATTTTTTTTTTCCTTCTTCAGCCGATATGCAAAATTGCATTGTCCTCATTTAAGGTAAATTTGTTGTGTATCCGAAAGTCGCACAACATGTAGACACTGCTTGCCTTTTTCTGTAGATATGTTTCATACGACAATTCTTCCAACCTAGGAAGAATATTTTGTAACATAGGCTGCTTAACTGTATAATGCACGGTTGTGTTGCCCACGGTTCAGATGACAACATTGAGGCAATGTCCATATATATATGGAAAATTTTCACCGCATCGCAGATAATCAATCGTATCATCACTTATCAAAGTAGAGGTAGAAGCATGAGAGTTGCATTTCACACATACAGGTTCAAATGGGGTCGAGTACGCATTCGCTGCAACTAAAAACCCCTTCAACCTGGGAACGCGAGCATAGGAATTAATACATTGAACAATATAATACACAACTGCACCCCCCCCCTAAATAAAATTAAAAAAATAAAACAAGCCGCAGAAATTTGGTGAAGGTTATTTGTATAAGCAAAGTGAGGATGATTTTGTGGATGTATACTCACAAAAGTTATAGAGCTAACTAGTTTCTTCAGATCCTGTACTATATCTGCTCACAACTCTGTTACAAACGTTGTCTGGGTTGTGCGAAAGATCCTTTCTCTAACATCCCTTTTCTTTGTTATATTTTTTAAGAGCATAAGTGGAAACTGCCCTTTATGCAATTGTTGTTCCATTTCCGAAAACAAATTTGAATAGGTATCGAATAATTGCAGCTGCAACATGGAACAATGCAATATTTGTGTAACTTACCCGAGATACATGCACATGCGAAAGTAAAGGACAAAATTGGATATGGAAAGAAGTACCATTGCCTTGTCACTATCTGACTCTCCATCCTTTATATGGAGAATGTGTTGCGAGCCAAGTTTTCTCTCCAGTGTGACAACTGTGCCAATGGTTCCGATTGGGTAAATATCACTGCTCCGTGCAAGACGGCTAATAGTCGCATCCGGGAAGAAACGATATTCTGAACAAACAACAAGAATTTTTTCCACAATACTTGATTTGTTGAGCGAAATAATCCAATCACAATCACCACGGTCATATAATGTTTTGGGCAATATTTTAAAATTTGTAATGGATATCCCATTACACGACAATATCTTTTCTGCATGTTTCTGGACAAGTTGTGTAGGAATAGTCAGTGTCACTGTCATCATGGATTCCTTTTCTGTCATGTCAACACGCATAATGGATCTAGTTTTGTTTGCCTTGTCCAAGTAGGTGCTATAGACGACCATTATGTCCCCGACGAACACTTTTTCAGTTCGACGGCTATTCAATCCCTCTATTGATAGTACTTTGGGTGTTACAACTCTAGACCCGGTGACAATTTTTTAATAGGAAAACTAAAGTGAATGATAGTGTGCATTTTTTTTTTGTATTCTTCTTTCTCTGGCATAAATATACAAGTACACACATAGCTTCGATGAACTATGGAGCCAGAGTTTTGCAACCACACCTCTTAGTCCGCGGAACCTGCGCTATGTTCGACGTCTCGCTTGTACTTGTTGATACTTCTTGTGAACTGCAAACCATGTATTGCATATGACATCAACATATTCACCATGCCATAGATGAATAAATAACTGAGGATATTTTTTTGGTAAACATACTAAGAACATAGCGTATGCATCTTTACCTTTGGCCTTGTCGGTTTGGTGATGTCTGGGATGATTGACTGCTCATGGCCATGTCACTAGTCCAACTTTTTCTGATGCAAGCATGTGTAGATGAACATCATGACTAAACAAGCATATGCATTGCATACTGTCCATTAGAAGGAATAAACAAGCATAAAATTGTATGCATCTGATTTTTTTGACTGGAAAAATGTGTAACAATAAACAGGGCGTGAGGGTGGGGCACCATGACCAATCTGTATATCACGGACCCCCGGAAGCTAGGGGAGCAATATTGAACCCGCCAGCCCGGCACCCACAATAGACAAAGTGGGTAAGTATGGAATAAGGTTGAAGTGTGACCATAGATGTGAAATTGTTAGTCCGCCAACTGATGCACCAAGGCATTTTCGGAAAGACGACTAAGCAGATCAATTAGAAAACAAAAGGGATAATAGAAAATGGAAAAAGTAGAAATAGGGAGGGCAGAAAGGACCATTGCTACCAAGCCATCGTTTTCTAGTCTAATATTATATGCCCCCACTCGGTTTGTATATTTAATTTACCAACACAGTTGGTATACCTTTTCGAAGATTGTACCATAGAACCCTCCATTGTTGCACAGAACAATTCATCTTCCTGTTCAACCAACTTGTTTCTTCAAAGGTAGCAACACCAAATATGAAATGGACATGAAGACAAGTTAGTATGAAGACAGACATGTAAAAGAAAGAGAAATCCAATGTAACAGTAAATAGAATATGATTCACTTGAGAATACGAAAAAATATATTATATTTGAAGGAAGAAAAGAACAAAAAAGAAGAAGGTGCAAAGTAGCAGAACAAGCACAACAAATATACAGATAGTAAATGAAAAAATGAACACTGGAATATGAAATAAGAGTACAAGTATCCACTTATGTAATTCCTCGTCTACATTCTTGCTAAAGAGTCCATTGTCCTCTCCAACCATTCTGTTTGTTTAAATGTAGCAATGCAGCGAAAATACAACGGACATGAAGTAGGTTAGTATGCAAGAAGACATGTAATGAAGATAAGTTATTATGTAGGAAGGTACACACCATCTACATACAATAAAATAGGTGAACACATATACAGACAATAAATGAAATACAAAACAACGGAATATGAAATAACAGTACAAGCATGCACCTTTCTATCTCCTCTTCAACCGATGCAGTCAAGACTCCGTCGTTTTCTCCAGCTATTCTGTTTGTTTGAATGTGGGAACGCACAAAATACAATGAACATGAATGGAAGTTGGTATGCACCAGAGAACAAGTAATATGTACATAAAGTAAAAGAGACTCAACGAATAGTCTAAAAGATAGGAAGAAACATGAACCTTTGCACTTCTCCATCCATAGCTATAAGTATGTAATTTTTTTTCCCTACCCAAAATATATTACAAGCCACAAAATATTACAAAATTGCATTGTCGTAGCTACATGATTTATGGTTTTCCATAGAAAAGTATCCAGATATGATTCCACCGATGGAAATACATATTCTTTATCCTCTACACAGACTGTTGTGCCCATGATACAAGATTTTGGTTTTCCGTGGCAAACTACCCAGATATGCTTCCAGACATGGAAATATAATTTTGCAAGATCTTTGTTGTACATATCATATCTCAAGTACAAGACAAATTGTATTGTGGGCACACCAATCTGTGTAGATGAAAAAGAACATGTATTGTCATATGGACACATTTCACCATACATGGGTTATAAATGTAGCCTGCATATGTTTTATTTTAACAAAAAAACAATGGATATTGCAATTTCACATGTACTTATCGAACTATTTTTCATGCAACTATTTTGTTTCATGTCAACATTGAAGCACCAAAAAAATCTCACAGCAGAACATATATCGACCTCGCCATACAGGGCAAATAACACAACTGCATGTTGACTCGTGGATGCAGGGGATGAACACTGTAAAGCGCCCAAAAAACAATAATAATCCAAAAAAAACCCAGCTCCAACTACTGGCGCAGGACCTGAACCCTGCAAAGCCGAATCAAACGAAAGAAAACAACAAGCACCAAACCAACGAGAAAGCACGAACATGCCCAACTGCAGCCCCATGGCCCCAAAGCGTAAACCTAAGCCAAACAAACACAACTAGCAACCGACGAACCAACGAACAAGCAACAACCACCGAACTAGTAAACAACATATGTATCTCCAACGATTACGAAACTGCAACCGAAGCACAGAAGGAACCTCAAACACATGACAAGCATGCCAGTAGAAATAAGAAAACATTCTTACTTGTAAACTGCAAACACTGAACAACAAACAAGGAATAGAAAATGAAACTATGTCATGGAAACTTACTCCAAAATGATGAAAGGCAGAAGCGCAGGTCGAATTGTGAACCAAACAACGAAAACAAGCAACAACTGAAGAACCAACGAAGAAGAATCACTCACTGAACCAGTCAACAATGTATGTAGCTTCAATGATGCAAAATTGCATTGCAAGGCTAGAAGAAGGATGAAATATACAATGCCTATTCAACTGGAGGTGGACAACAATATTGTGCAAAATCACTTCAACATTGTACGAAAAATTTCAAGGAAAAATGTACTCCGAGAAGCATATTTAGATAAACATTTAAGGCTGTTAGGCTGTCTAAGGACCTCGTGATATGCAAACATTTAAGCTTTTAGGCTTGTTGGAGGACGTCACATCATGTAAACATTTAAGCTGTTAGGCCTATTCAAGAACCTAAAAAAAGGTGTCAATACATTTCAATACAAATACATGCGGCAAAGACGTTATAAAATTTGGAATTATCGATCACTATAAAGCTTGGATATCTAAACATTTCAATATGATTAGTACAAATAAAAAAAACACCGTATATGATCTAAGACAATGCCAACAGAAAAATGCTAAGACAAACATTCGAACGAATGCTAGCATTAATCCACCTTCAAGCAATGCATAAGAAAAGTATATGATTAAAAAAGACTGTAGATGATGAAAAAGTTTGGATATGCTAACATATAAAACATTGGGAATAACGAAGCGGCAATAAGACCTCCAATCTGTTATCCAATCAGATCACTACATACATGGTACTTTTTGTTATATAAAATTCAATGTTTTTAGTTCCCTAGCTCCAACAATAGATATTATGCAAATATTTGTGGTCAAAGGACAAACTAATGTGAGGTCAACGAATTATCGATCGCTATAGTCCCTCTATGCCTATGGCAGGGACTAAAAATGCACAATAAAGTAACCAATTTTTTTTTGGTAACATATATGTTCCTAAGAGAAAAAATGCACAATAAAGTAACCAATTTTTTTTTTGTACAAAGTGGTATACCAGATCACATGAATAAGACTTCTTGAAAAAATTCCAGGGGTTTTCTCCCAAGCTAAAATCACAATGATCCTGATCTCCAAATGCACGTGCCGCCAAAATATTCCTTTTCCATTTTTTTCCTTCTCTAAACCTTTTTATGTAAATAAAAGGTGTATTTCTCAAAAACAAAATACAAGAGTTTTCTTACAAAGAGTACCTGAAATAACTTATATTTTCTTAATGTGTACAACAATATGTCTTGGTGTGATAAATCTTGATGCAAACTATGAATGCCATGCAAAATATCTTATAAAAATAATCTACTTTAGAACGAACATATTAAATGCTTGCTTGCCAGTCAAATTGGCATTGGCTTATATATCATCAGAGCAGGTTTTTTCTTATCAAAATCTCCCCATCACATTAAAATATGCTACATCTACTAAATGATAAATGCCACATTATTTAATCATTCTTTAAGGGTTCTAAAAACCTATGATTTCCTAAGCAACCCATCCAAGGGTCATCAACAATCCTAACTCTATTCCCTTTCCCAACTTTCTCGGTCATCCTATTTTCCAACCAAAGGGAAAGATTTCAGTAATGCCTTCCAAGTAATTGATGCTCCATTATGTCTTCACTTCCCTTCTTTGCCATTCTTCTATAGACCCTGGAGCTAAGTACCTCACCACTGTAACTTTTCTCCATAAGCCATTAATATGCATCATTCTCCAAAGGCTTTTATTTGATATTGCCTATCCAAAAATGAAGATATTTTTTAAGCCCCTTCCACCTACCTCTTTTGGCCTTGCTAGTTTTGTCCATTTAACCAAGGGTATCCCTTCTTTCTCCTTTTCCCAGTCCAGAGAAAACTAAATCATTTTCTTCTTATATTTTCAAACACACCTTTAGGAATGTCTTCCATGGACAACCGACAAACTAAATTCTCTACAAGACAAATTTGACTAGGCTCAACCTACCCCCTCTAGAAAACCATTTGTAACACCGATTTCTCACCCTAGCTTCAATTTTCTCATAACCAGTGCCAATCTTTGAATTCATAATCAATGGGTTTTAGATAAAACCACATATGTTAAATCCCATTGTTGAAAGGAGTAGGAGAATGGGGAATTATTTGAGATAACTACCTTTCTGGGTGTCCTTCCAAACCATTAAAATGAATGGAGGACTCATGAGCATTCCTTTCATCCCTATTGATTTGCGATACAAATCTATAATTTCTTTATACATTTTGGCTTCATTTGATGTTGCTAGACCAAACTACATTACATCATCCACAAATAAAAGATGTGTCAAGGTAAGTGAACCTCTAGAATATCAATTGGGTGTAGCTTGAGTGGTTGTGAGGAATGTTGTTATTCTCCCTTGCGAAGGTTTAAATCCCACTTGGTGAGCTAATTGTTGATTGTTGACTTGGTCTTGAGCCTTGAAGAATCTAATTTACCATGGGTACCATCGTCGAAATGAGGATTTGTACTTGATGGATTTATTTGGGAAATGAATTATTGAAAGGAAAAGAAAAAAGAAAACAAAACGAAACAAAACAAACAAACAAAAAACAAAACAAAACCAAATAAAACCCAAACTCGATTTCGTTTATAGCTCGATCCCTTTTTTATATAAATATCATATTGCTCAAACCCTTAACCCCTAACACAAATAAGAAAGGGGACATCATGCACCATTGCCTTAATACCCTTGTAGCATAGAAAAATTTAGACAACAAACAATTTATTAGTAGTACAAATGAAGCTGATGAAAGGCGATCCATTATCCAATTTATAGCTTGAATACTTGTACCAATTTGAGTCAGTAGAACCTTGAGTAAAGCCAACTAAATTTATCATAGGCCTTAACTAGTAATATTTTCATTACCAAGGCAATAATTTTTTAAAATTTTATTGTATGCAACCCTTTTTGTGTTCTTCTCAATGCATCATGTATTTGCCTATTAAACAAAAAGTCAATCTATTTTCTTGACATAAAAACCTCATAATATACTCTTATGTTTGTTGGCCAAAATCTTTGTTATGATTTTATACATTGAATTACATAATGAGATTGGCCTATAGTCATCAAATCTCTTTGACTCTTTCTTCCTTGGAACTAAAGCTAGCCACGGGGCCTTCACTCGGTGAACCTATGACATAGAACGTGCATTCATGGGATATTAAGGAATACCCATAATTTCACTAAATATTGATAAATACCTCTCAAAATCCTTTTGTTGAACCCATATCCCAATAGATCTTTCCAATAAAAAAACTCCCTATTTTTACTAGATATCCCTAATTTTGATTAGATACCCCATTTTATAACCCCCAATACCTATAAACCCCCTTGTACCTGCATCCCCCCCACAATACCTATGATGTATTGACTTATTTTTTCACAATTTTAAAATGCTCTTTACTAATGAATGTGATAAGATATTGGTCAACAAGGTGAATCCCTCGTGAAGCTAGTAATGTAACATTTAAGGCTACCAATATCATTCCAGATACTCATGATTGCTCTATTACTCTTAACAACTCTTCCTCCAAAAGATCATATGAGCCTAGATAGAATTCAATATTACAACCATCTAAACCAAGTCTCTTAGCCTTTTTGAAGGAATGTATGAAGGAGGAAGGAGTAGGAAGGAGGATGATTATTTAGGACATGCAATCTACATGAAGAAAACCCACATATAAAATTATCTTCATGCAATATCTCATCACCACCCCACCCAGAATATTTGAGTTATTAACACCTTGGCCATGAGGGCTATCCGAATATCGATGAGGAGCACCTTGATCAAGAAACATATCACATATATAAGGTTTTCATAAGCATAAGATACAAGGATATGGACATCGGAAGTGCGATTGGAAAAGCCTTGGGAAGAGGAGAAAGTGAGCCTTGTTCCATAAACAATTAGTAATATAACATACCTACCTCACATTCAAAGAGTCACTGATAGGATTACCAAGGTCTTGAGAAGGAAAGAGATCACAAGATCTTTTAAATCATTGGATACCATCAAGCAAAAAATGAGATCTGTCAAAGACAACCTTAACAAGCGTTAGTGTAAGGGGGTCTACAAGGTTGATTGCTCTTGTGGCAGATGTTACATAGGATAAAGTGGTCGATATTTTCCGGCTAGGATTAAGGAACATGGAGCTAACATCAGGAATGAATGTGCTCGCACATCAACACTAGTAGAGCACTCACTTACAACCAAACACCACATGTGCTTAGAGGACACCAAGATCCTCACAAAAGAACATCACTATTTCAAGTGTTGAATCAAAGAAGCAATGGAAAGTATTAAGCTCCCCAACAACTTGAATAGAGACGATGGTCTAGAGATTAGCAAGAGATGGATCCCTTTGAAATGCCACAAAATAAATAGGTAAATATAGGCAGGTTTTCTCCCATACTCCTCGATTTGTTGTCCTTTCATCTTCCAGGTTTCTGACTTCTTCTATCTTCTTCCTTTTTTGATTCTTTAACCTCTTGCTAGTTCCTTCTTTCTCTCTTTTCCCTCCATTCTCATTTTTTGTTTCATTATTTTCTATTTTGTTTCTTCTCTTAATAATAATTATTAATTTCTTACCTCTTTATTTGATTTATTTTTCCATTATTTTTCCACTTTATCTGTTAGGTTTTCTTTTTCTCATATTAGTCTTCTTATCCCTATTTTCTTTTTTCCATGATTTTATTAATTTTAATATTATTTATTAAAGTACCGTTATTGATATTAAATTTAACATCAATATTAATATAGTACTTATATTATTAGTATTATTAATATTATTCTTATAGTACCAAGATTAATTTAAAATTTTATTTCTTTTTGTTTTCTTTCTATTATTTTGATTTTCTTTCTTCTTAGTTTCTATTTCCTTTTTATTTTTAATATTGTTTTGAATTTTCTCTTCTCGTTAACCCTATTAATTTTAGGTTGATTTTATCTTATATCTAAGGTTTTTC
Organism: Picea engelmannii; assembly: GCA_009831015.1. Lineage (NCBI taxonomy): Eukaryota > Viridiplantae > Streptophyta > Pinopsida > Pinales > Pinaceae > Picea > Picea engelmannii. The sequence continues at coordinate 54,587 of ML812353.1, forward strand.
AATTTATTTTAAATATTTTATTTTATCTTTCTTTTATATTCTTTTATAGTTTTTTATCCATTAATTTTAATTTCATCAATTTTCTCTACTTTTGAATTATAATGATAAAACTAATATCACACCAACCTTCATATTTTTAATTTTGTATTTT